>PVJA010040626.1:0-18396 GCA_004027025.1 Myocastor coypus | reverse complement strand
TTTCTTCTTAGCAACATCAATAGGGAGGTGGATCATGCCCACACACTGTGCTCTGTAGAACTATTGTGAGGACAATATGCAATGTGTCAACTTTTAAAAAAAGAAAGGGGAAAAGAAAAAAAAAGTAATGTTGATTGAATGTGTTAATGTTTAATTGTTTGATCAATCTTATATACCTATATCTATTAATCTAAACTGATCTGATGATGAAAATATGTAATATAACCATTGTTAAATTTAAAAAAATAAACTAAATCAATTTTAAAAAAATAAAGCTACTTGCTAGAGTGAAGAAAATAAGATCCTAAGTATATATATATTAAAAAAAAACAAATTAGAGCATCTTAAAATGATAACATAGAGGTTAGGCAAAACTTTATTTTATGACATTTTCAGACTTTCTACATGGGGTTCAGGATTTCTATGAGCTTATAAGTCATTAGGTTAAGTCAGTGTATGTTTCCTTCTCTTTTCAAAAGAATTATTGTAATCATGGTTATGAACAAGTGTAGAATTTTTAAATCTTCTATATGTATGGGCTCAACTCTGCTTTTCTTCAACAGAAAGATGGAGGGCATTTATTCTGGGCCTGTAATAAAGCTGCTTTAAAATTATTCACTTGATATCTTACAAAACTTGGAAGTATTAACATTTCTAATAGTTTAATCTAAAAAGGCAATCATAGACTAAAACTCAAAGAACAGGAAACAATATTCCTTACAATAGGAACTGAAAACTAAGCAAAAGCATTTGTCCTATTTTCCTATGAATTGGACTCTAAGACAAAATTGACTAGAAGAGGCAAAGAAGGTCACTACATACAGATTAAAGGAACAACTGGACAGGAAGAAGTAACAGTCATAAACACATATGTACCAAACACTGGTATAACCAACATCATAAAAGATCAGATAAACACCAATGGAATTACAGCGAGGGGCCTCAAAACTCTCAGTCAAAAGCAAATCAACAAAGTTATATCAGAATTGAGCCAAACATTCAAGCACATGAACTTAACACAGAATCCTATGCATATATAAACACAGCAGTTGGTAATCATAGTTCTCTTTATTAAAATGGCAGATGCTGGCACTGGCTTACAGACTCTTCCTTGGCTTTTGTAAGGCAAAGGTTCAAGGGCCTTTTGAAGTGAGAAACTAGGAAATCTAACACACACAAAATCTGCCACATATTTTGTCAGTGCCATAGGAAGGTGGCTTTCACACTTCCTTGTCCATCAGCACCAGCTAGCAGACTAGTTAAGGGACACTACTGGGACTCAGCCCTTGAGCTTTGGAGTCAGCAGGTCTAGGAAGGAGCCAAGAATATGTATTCCTAGCTGTGAATATAGCTAAGTGGTAATACCCTTGCTCAGCTCCAGGTTTTATCCCCATACACATGCTTGTATGCGCATGCACATAAAGGAATATGCATTTCTACCAAGCTATAAGGCAATGGTGATATTTCTGGCTGGCAGCCAACAGCCACACTCTGAAAAGAACACAGTTGAGGGATCATCCGGAATGAAATTCTCATTTTCTTTCATGTCCTAAGAAAAGCCATGACTCTTCCTTGTCTGACTGGCAAGCTATTTAATATATCTTGGTTCATGAGCACTTCTATGAATAAGTTGGTTCACAAACAATTTGATCCAAAATTTGGTTCACAAACAGAAATGATTGGCAAAATTTTGTTTTTGTTGCCAAACTCTGCATCAGGTTGATGAACATGACCATAGCCATCTTTTTTGCATGAACACAAAAATGACCATTCTCCCCAGAATCATGGAATGAATTAAGTTCCTGAACTGAGGTATCACCGTACTATAATTGTTGAAGTGCTTTTATCTTCTACTTAACTCCAAGCTGCAATTCTCAAGCTTGGCTCATCCTGAACCACCTAGAGAATTATTAAATGTTTCAATATCCAGGCCTTACTCCAAGTCTACTGAACCAGAATAGGTAAATAGGGAAGGAAAGGAAGGAATGGGAAGTGGTCAGTGACTTAGAGCTCCCCAAGTGATGCAAGTACCGGAGGACAGATGAATGCAAACTAGTTAGGGGAAACAATGAGCAAGCACTACACTAAGCTCAGACCCCTTTTTCTGTTTCAGTCCTGGGTAGATTTCTTGCACTGGGACAAATAAGATATATTTAATAAATGCCTGCTGGCCAGTAAAACTAATCAACCAGCAAAGGCAGCACCTCCTTCCTTAAGGGTACCAGGACCCTGATGAAACAAATTTCATCATCATGAATCACTAACATTTATGATGGTAATGACCATATAATAAAACAAACTCCTCTGAGAAAGTCTTCTATGTATCTAGATAAGTATCATGACAATTATTGACAAAAACTAGAAAAAAATTGGGTTCCATTGCATGAACATGCAAACTATGAGCCATAGGCCAAACTCAGCTAACATCTACCCTTAAAAATACAATTTTAAGGATAGATTATAGTCATGCCCATTTATTTCACATTGTTACAGTTGTATTCACAGTACACTGACAGAGCTAAGAATTTTCTGCTTAAATGATATATGGTACGTCCCCAACTTATAAACATGTAAGTTGCAAATGTTCAAAGATATGAATGGACCTAACATTATGAATATATGTTGATGTGAACAAGTCCTGGAAATAGTTTTCATGTCTGCTGGACTTGTCATACTTATGCTGCTGTGTACTCACTCAACAGGATATTACCACTATTCTTGTTTGTGAGTTTCTTGAGGACAAGGACTGGCCCAGTTTTTCTTTAAAGCCCAAAAAAGCAGATATGCACTCAACAGGGAGTGCAACAGTGTGCAGAAGTACAGTGCTCAACCAGAGGCTAGGATGTCTGGAAGCAAGAGGAAAAGTAGCAGTGACAGGGAGGGGATTGCTAGGAAGTAAAAAGCAATGTGTTACATATTTGTGTCAAAGGTATATAAAACTTCCTTTGTTACACTTACGAATGAACCTGACTTACAAATGTTCACCTAGAATAGAATTTATTTGTAAGTTGGGAACTTATTGTAGTTAACAAAGCCAAAACTGTTTGCTTTCTGGGGCCGGCGGGAGGGCTCAGCAGTCTAAAGCGCCTGCTTAGGAAAGCTTAGGTGGCTGTAGGGATGGTGGTTCAATGCCTGGCACCACATGCTGTGTCAGCCCTACACCCATGGCATGCTGAGCCGGCCATATAAATAAATAAAAAATAATTTTTAAAAAATGTTTGCTTTCTGGCCAGGTTAAGTGCTGGTCCTAGCACTTGGGAGGCTGAAGCAGAGGAACTGTTCCAAGTTTGAAGCCAGCCTGGGAAATATAGTGAACCTGAACTACATAATGAGACCCTATCTCAAAAGCAGGGGGAAATCTGCTTTTTTGGGCTTTAAAGAAAAAGCCAGTCCTTGTCCTCAAGAAACTCACAAACAAGAATAGTGGTAATATCTTCAGGTGATGGAATCATGAGTAACTCTTTTTTCTATTTTTTGGCCACCTTTCCTTTTTTAAAAAGCACTATTTTATTTATTTATTTATTTATTTATTTATTTATATTATTTTTTTTAAATGAGCAGAACATATATATTGAGAGAAAGAAAGCTCCTGTCCGAGGGGGTCCCGAGTGGGTGTCCCCCAGAAAAAGCACTATTTTAAACTAAATGATGATGAATGAACTAAAAATGATCTGCCTGAACACAGGCTGTGGCTGGAGGGCTTCTGATCCCTATGGAGGATGGTACCTTATTTCCGATGGCTTTTTTAGGTGGGAAGTTGTAGGCCCGCACTTGAGGGTATTTGTTTTGCAGCTTGTGGTGCAAACCCCGGAATTCTGTGTACCGTCGGTACACATTCCACTCATCATCTTTTATCCGGATATAAACCTGTTGAGAACAAGAAAAATAAAGGCAATGTAAGCATCTCTTAAAACCCTCATCACAAAGGGATAGGACCTCACGACTGTGGAAGAGCAGGAGCAAGTTGGTCTCACATCACCATTAGATGCCACGTGGCTGGTACAGAACAGGAAATCCATGGTACTGATTGAACAAACAGGTATATGATAGATGTGGGCAAGCAAGTGACAAGAATGACACTCCACCTATCACTTTCTCAAAATAGAGACTGTTAGCCAGTTAGCTGCAGGAATGAATTTCCATATGTTGTCACATGTGCTGTTGCAGTAAGAAATTGATGGCGAGGCACTATTCCCCCTTCTGCTACACTCCACTTCACCTCCCCAGGATGGAAGAAGAGCATCCAAGACAACTGTCCTGCAGCCAAGGACTGCACAGACCACCACATGCACAGGGCAGAATTTAGGTTGAAAAATAAGGAAAGGGTTGAACTGAGATCTACCAAACAGAAAGAGGCTTGCACCCAGATAGAATAAGCACAGTCAGGGGACAAAGCTTCTTTGTTGTAACTCTTGAGGAAACACTTTGTGGATACAAAATGTGAGGGAGTTTTCATGAGCTCTAGGACCTCCACACGGACGCATAGCATGCTGGTCACAAAGCAAAATAGAGAAGTGGAAAAGGGAACAATTCATTTTAAAAAATTATATGAATTAAGAATACCCCTGGGAGTAAAATCCAGTGATGAATGGCTATTGTAATTTACAATCAGTGAGTGTCAATATCCATCTAAAAGCCTTTTTAACCATAAAAAGACATCTCTAATGGAGTGACAAATTCTGCCTTTACATCAAAACCACCCAACTTATCCAAGTAAAGACATTACATCTTTGAATAGCTGGAAGAGTCTTCTATAATATCCCTGTGAACAAGAAGAAGGGAGAAAGGCTTTTACAGAAGAACGTCAATTAATGGAAAAAAGCTTCCAGCAGACTTACGTGGAAAAACATAAGGTTCACCAAGTTTATAGAAGCCCAAGCTAAGAGGGATATCAGACAACAGACATCAAGCAATCTAAACTGGCCTGAGAGTTCAATTTTATCCAATGTGATGAAATTCAAAGCAATCAATGTCAAATCTTTATGAAATGTGAGAAAACAATAATAGGAGAGCCCTGTGGAACAGCTTTTAAGGGTTTTAGTAAACTTAAGTAAATAATGCATGAATGCCACTACAAAAAGCTCATGAAATTGTAGATATCATTAGAAGGTACATAATGAATTCTATAATAAAGGAGTCAATAATTCTGCTCCATTCCAAATTGACTAGGCAACTTATTTTGACTTGGGATGTCGACTATTAAGAGATGAACGGAAATACATCCAGATAGGCTCAGCTTGCTTGCTACGTGAAGTGTAGCTTATAATGCAGCAGCATTAATATCATGTGGGAAGATACTGGAGGTAGAAAATCTTAGGTTCGATCCCAGAGGTACTCAGAATCTACATTTCAACAAGCACTTCTAGTGGCTTGTTCACATTTTATACTAAGCCCTAGGAGATAACTTGGAAATTATCAGAGTAATATAGATGAAAAATGCTGAAGGATTAGACATCAGAAAGGTGGAAGTGGCAGAGATCTTCTAGTTCCTGGAAAGGCTGTACTTAGAATGAAGAAGAACCAACATGGTATGTGCCAGACTTCAAGCAAGTAGATAAAGGAAAAAATAGTTTCAGAAGGGAAAAACTCCAGCAGACAAGGCTGCCTACTAAAGAGGAAAAGGCATGTTATCTAGTTCCTGAGAGGTTTCTTGGTGCTAAGCTTCCAAACAGTAGTACATGATTACTGGTAACACCAATATCACAAATGTCCAAGTATATGATTTGCAATAGTGAAGCATTTATGAAGCCACAAAGCGTCTTGGCTAGCTGTTGACATGTGAACTTCAGGCCATCACAGTCTCTAAAGACAGGGTTGCACATAAGAAATCAGTTCACAAGTAAACCCAGTAGAGCTCTGGGGAATTTAATGTACCACTCTTTTTTTCAGTACTGGGGGACTGAATGCAGGACCTTGCATTTGTCACGCAAACACTTATTCTACTAAGCTATCTGACCCAGGCAATATCAGTTTTCCTCAAAAACTTCCAGGGTAGAATATGTTCATCAAAAAAAAAAAAAAAAAAAACCCAAAACAAATCAAAACAAATTTGAACCTACATTTTCCTGTCTCCCTTGTAGATAAGACTAGCTAATAAGCAAAATTCATTGGGACCTTCTAGGTTTCTAAGAAATTTCTTCAGAGAGAACTGACTCAGCTGTCAAGTACCCTTTTGCATTTTTTTTCTCTCTCAAACACAAAGGTGATGACTAGAGCCTCAACCAGCTATCTTGTGATCATAAGATGATCTCAAGAATGTAAGAAGACAGTACTCTGGATATCTGATGAGAGTCACATACTAATTATTAGACCAATTAGCCAAGTTTTCTTTCTTTCTTTTTTTAAACAAAAGAGAAATAGTCATTGTTCAGGGAACCATTTAAGGCATGTAATCCAATACATTTTAAGCAGATAATATCTACTTTTTATAGATACCCAAACATTCCTTAGAGAGTGCTAAGTGTGGTGACTTGTCTTATCATTATGGCTGTAATTATTCTACATCAGAGTAAGCAAACTAGCTCTTGGGCTAAAACACGGTACATCTTTTATTTGCCTGCTGTTCATAAAGACTTTTGTGATACAATGACAGGTACAGGAAGCTGCTACAGAGCCCTACAAAATTGAAAGTATTTCCTTAAAAAGTTGGAAGTTCCCTGGCTTACAGCATCAGGAAGTCCTTATTATTAGTTTTCCACCAATATATCCAAGATCCAGAAAGGAGAGGGACTGCCATGGATGAGTTACATTAACCACACAAAGCTCTGGAAGCCACAGTGTACCAAAGCCTTCCTGGTGATTCTGATAAGTAAGCTACTTGGGGATTCCTGACATAAATCACAGTCTTGGGGTGAGACAGAAAAGACATCACACCTCCCTATTTAGTCGCTTCATCATCTGCATAGTGGAGTTGAGCCAAGTAGCTCCCACCCAAGGTCCCATGAAGAGCATCAATGTCTATGAGCAATGAAGCTAAGCCTCACAGCTCATAGATATCACACACACACACACACACACACACACACACACACAAATGGGGAATTTGATTTAGAAAATAACAGGAAAACTAATGTCAAGATATGAACTCTCAGCCCAGGTGAACAAGTCATGTCCAGATGGGAGAAGCACATTTAGCATATTCCATTTCTTTGTTCCAGCCAACTTATAACTCTCAAGAGAATACTTTGGAGGAAAGACATGGGCACTGTTTTCTGGATCTCTTACAGACCCTGACACCTTCCAGGCACAAAGCATTTACTCAGAAGGGGAAACCAGAGAGTGGGTGGGAGATCAATGCTTTAAAAATGTTAGGCTAGTTCTCCATGAATAAATAATTATTGTAATTTAAAATCAGTCAATATCAACATGCTGTGTATCTTAAGACTTCTTTAAAATAGTAATAAAACAAGCATCTCTAGTGTGAATAATAAATTCTGACATGACATTTTTTGTATCATGCATTTAAGATCCCATTATTTTCATTTCCCAGAAGCCTGAGCACCCATGTCTGCATGTTTCATGTTTAGGTCAATGACTCCCAAATCCATACCTCCAGTCTGCACCTCTGACATGAACTCCAGACTCAGACTTGATTCCTCTTGGCCACTTAAAACTCACCATGTCTCTATCTGCATACTGGATCTGACTGTGCATTTGTTTCTCCTAGGATCTTATTCCACCAGGGATGCCATCTCAAGAACAGTTGCTCCAATCTGAATATTTTATAGAATGCTTTAAAGAACTCTATCACATAGGCATCATTCTGTTTTCAAAGACATCTGAAGAATTTAAGAAATGAAAGAATCTTAAGAAAAAATGCAAACAAATTGATACTATCCCAGTCCTTTCGGGATTTGCAGTGTGACGCAGGCAGCCAAAAGAACAGTTACAGTTAGATATAGTGATCCACAGTAGAGATGACTCAGGGGAATTTGAGGTTGAGCTGGTTGGCCCTGTGGTTCACTCATGTGTGTGTGTGTGTGTGTGTGTGTGTGTGTGTGTGAAGAATTGAACTGGTCAAAGTTAATGCCCAGATTTCTGTGCAGAATATCTGAAAGCTAGCATTAGAAAGTGCCTCAAAAAATAGGACTAATGTGCCAATGTCCACTCCATCCCACAACACTCACCTTGAGAAAGATGCCCAAGTCTAGGTTCAAGAGACAAGTGGCTGTGGATGAAGTCACCTGGACTGAGTGTATGAGTAAACACCCAGAGAAAGGGAACACCACTGATATGATGACCAGAATGAGGAGGGGAGAAGGATTCCTGCTGTGGAGGGAGGGATCTGGTATAACAACATGACCAGTTAGGAGACACAACATGTGGAGGACTCCCTAGTTCAAAGCCTGGTTCTGTCAAGTACTAACTATATACCTTGAGAAAGTCATCCACTTTCTCTTGGCTTTCTCTTCCCTGTGAATTGGGTGCAATAATTGATGTGACCTCCTTCCCTCAGTCTTTGGAGTAATAAATGAACTCATACATAAATGAGCTTAAGAGCATAAAAGATGCCATCCAAGTGTTTGATAAAAATAGTACCTTATGGATCACGTTGCCCCTGCTAAATGGCAAAGAATTGAGCTTTTTCTTTTTTTCTTTTTTCTTTTTTTCAATGAGCAGAATAGATTTATTAAGAGAAAGAAAGCTTCTGTCTGAGAAGAGAGAAGAGGGACAGAAGGGGACCCCGGCAGGTTGCCTCAGAATTGAGTTTTTGAAATCTTTAATCTTAGTGACCAATTGCAACACAGTCTTCCCCCCCAGAAACTGCTATGGTTGTATCTAGCTGTCCCACAAAACCTCATGTAGTTTAAGGTGTTTTTTTTCAAAGGTGGCTGGATCTAGAGTGTGTAACACTGGATTGATTCATGCTGCAATGCTAGGCTGAAGGACACTAGGGTGAAGGATGTGAGTGCTACCCACCTTAAGTAATCTAGATAAAATAAAAGGAGCAGACAAACTCTCTTAAGGTCCCTTATTGCTTTTGCTAGCTTGTGGGCACTGAATTGTTCTCTGTGACATCCCTCTGCCATGTGCCACTCTGTCTTGGAACCAGCCAACTATGGACTAAAACTTTTATGAACAGTAAGCTAAAGAAACTTTTCTCCTTTTAATTCTGAGTACTTAGTATTTTGTTTCAGCAATGGAAAAAGCAGTAAGATAACACTAGACATTCATATCTTTTCCATTGACTGCAGGAAGTTAACACTTCCTCGAGCTAGCTATGTTAGCCAACACCAGACTCAGCAGCTCACTTGTCTGTGAAATGGATGTAAATGCAGAAAAAAAAAAGAAACTTCAAAGCAATTAGCAGAATGCTCACACTCTGTAACTGTTAGTTGTTGCTGTTACTAACCTGGCTATCATTCCTGACCTTGATATCATTACACATCACCAAAATGATGGAATTATGCAAACTTTAAAAAGTACCAACCAGAAAGTTACATTGTGACTTTACAGACTCCATGGGAGGACACTTGCTTGGAGAAGAATAAGTATGCAGATTTCTGATCATAAGTTGAACAAATTAATGATGATATGGATCATTAATGTTTTTAATGAAAATATAAAGTGTGATGCTCCTCTCCTGAGAAACTCCAAAACATGAGTCATACACCCAAGTTCTTAGGGATACATGACAAAAGGTCTATGGTAGGCCTGGGTGGCATCCCTGCCCTCCTCTCAGCTACCACAGCTGTCTGGGGGACAACGTGGCTTCTTTGGTACCAGTCTCCTCCTGCAAAATGCAAGGTTAGACAGGAGAGTTTCCTAATCCTTGAATAGCTCTCTGGTTCTAACCGAGTTCCTGGATAATTTATATGTACAAACACTCCACTGGGTCTTGCCCACTCTGTATTCCATTCCTATTTCATTGTGAAAACCAAGTTGTCCATAGAAACAACAGAGGCCTGACCTGTAGGCTTGTTTTATAGAAACTTAATTTTCAAGAGAAAAAGCAGCAGGTAAAGTATCACTTGGTCTCTTTCTTCCAAGCTGAGGTCCCTGACAGCCACCCAGCCAGGCCAGGGGACACAGGGTGGTGACAACTGAGAGTGCCAGGATCTAAGGTCAGAGTGAGCTCTAGGTGGTTCCATCCTGCCTACTTTTGCTAGAACTGGTAGCCCAAGGCCTTCTTGAAGTGCTATGAAATGAGCAAAGAAGACAGTCCATTATCAGGTTAAGACCAGCAAAATAATGTCATTTCTAAACTCCACTAAACATAAATACCTTCAATACTAACAGCTACCACTCATGAGGCACCTGCTCTGCATGAGACATTACACCAGGTACTTCATGGGTCTCCTTTTCTTCTCATGCAAAACTGGGAGGTAGATGTGAACAACAGCCCCCTTTGTTAATGAAGATGTGACCATCCATGTCATTTACCTGGACAGATGGGGAGACAAAAGATTTCAACCCAGAGCCATCTTTTACCCAATGGCCAGTGCTTCCTATCCCAGCAGGCTGTTGCAGTGACTGTAGCTCACAAAGGCCCAGGAACCCCAAGTCAGCAATGAAACTACGGGGGAAACAAGAGCCTTGGATGGGTTCCTTGAGGCTCAAGTGTCCCTTCCGTGGGGAGTTCACATGACCTCAGAATGTCTCCTCGGTGCCAGAGTCTCCAATCTTATCAAATCATTTATTCCTCTCTCGACCAATTTAATCTAGTGCTATCAAAATTGCCAAGAATTATCTAACAGCCCATCCTCAACAATAATGCTTTTTAGCATCCAAAATTGGGAAATGTACATTGCAAATGAAGTTGTCCTTGAATTATACTTAACCAAATAATGGTTTTATTTCACTGAACAATTGAAAGCACTTATGCTCAAAATGACATTTATTTATTTATTTATTTATTTATTTATTTAATTTAAAGGGTTCCTTCCAAATTAAGTTTGATTGTCCCCAATTCCCTTAGCTTGAGCCATAAAGATAATAATACCTGGGATAGATAAAAAGAGTAAACCTCTCCTGACATAGCCAAACTTCCTTTTAAAGCAAACAATAAAAAAACCACTTCGAGTCTAATCTTCTCGATTCAGCAAAATAAATAAATAAATAAATAAAGTGAAAGGATACTATATGCAATTAGGAGTCACAACAAACCCTCTGTTCTCTAGTTTAAAAGAGAAAGTTCAGATTTTAAACCTTCTCCATTGGGAAGGATGGTTCCAGGAATCCCCTGTAATAATATGAGAAAGCAAATGTCAGTCAACTAGTGAATAGATGCAAGGCCAAACTTGTGAATGAACAAGACAGCAGAGAAATGGTTTTGCTAAGAAGATTAAGAATGTTTGTGGAGGAGATTCCATCATGGCAGATGTACATGATAACATGCGATGAAAAATGTAAATATCAAGAAGCCTGGAAACCAAAGGAAACCAGACACAGGAAGGCAAACTAAAGGAAAAATTCTAGTTCCAGAAAGAAGCTGTCTGTTCCTACATAATATCATCCCTTACACCCCTAGTTCAGCAAGCATGCCATGTGGAGAGGATTTAAGATGCTGAGGAAGGCAGCATCTCAAGGGCAGCCAGGCTGGAAAAGTCAGCTCCAAGCCTTCCAAACATAGGGAATGAGATATGTGCAGGGCACCAGAGAAACTGAAAGCCAGGGAACAGCAACTAATATATAAACCAGTGGAGCCATGAGAAAACTGAACACAAGTGCAAGGTCCAGTGTAGGGACTGGGTTTGAGTCTAAGAAAGTCATAGCTTAGATAGCAGGAAAGCGGGCAACAGCTAGAGGTAGTGAAAAGCACCTGAAACGGCCTTGAAACAAGCAGTCACTCAAGTTCCCCTAAACAATGGGATACTGTGCCCTAAGGCACCATGGAGTTCACGGGCCACTTAGTAGAGTGGGGAGCTAGATATGCTGGGCTAAGAGCCAGAGAACCAGGGCTTAGCTGGAGGCATGCTCCTAGGTGCTTATGCAGAACTGTGTAGAAAGAGAACAGGGAAGTAGCTGAAGAGTTTACAGCACACAGGGGTGAGAGAAGGGAGAGGGGCCTTGCAAAAATCAGTGAAAGGCTGGGTGCTGTCCTTGCCACACTGCTTCCTATGTCCTCCCACTTAACTGAAAGTATCGAATCACAGGACAAAGGCAGAGACCTCCAGCCAGCCATGCCCATAGAAATGAAACTGAAGATAAGCAGAAGACACATGACAGCAGAGAGGTAGGCACAGCAGTGGATCTAGAATCCCAAGACCCTTCCCTTACAGGTAGGCAACTGCACAAATCTTAAGGGGAGCCAGTTCCTTATAGGTGCTGGGTGTGGACTGAGAAAGGTGAGAGGAAAAGCAGCTCATAGACACAGAGATGCTTTGTAGAAAGCAGAGATGCAGAAAAGAGAAAGATTCAGAAATCTATCCAGACCCACCATAGCAGTCAAAGCTTCTCCATTTGCGAATACAAGGGGAAGAGCTCAGTGGTTGAATTCAGACTACAGTATGAATAGGACTATGAGTGTATTGTCTTGTATTAATTTTGTCTTGTATTTAATTTTGTGTTCTAGTAACTTTTTCTTTCTTGTTTTTGGTGGCGATTGCTGCATTCTATTTTCTTGTCTCATTATTTTATCTTCCTTCTTTTCCTTTCCTCTTTTCACTGAACATATACATGGGAAGTGTCTATATATGTGGATACATGGGAAGTGTCTATATATGTGGAAAAGAGAGTAAGAGCAAATAGTTTTATACAGCACCTCTCATGAGCAAATCAGGGAACTCCTCATCAAAACTGTACAGACAGAATTCAAACACAAACTAACTATCAGTATATTAATGAGTTGCAACCTTCTCATGCCTTCCCTCAATCTCCAATTACACTTCCCACCTTGCAGTTGCCTTCTCCTGCCCCCACAAATAATTCTCTCAAACTTCTCTACAAGTTATAAAAACAGTATCAATAAAGTTTGATCTTACCTTTTTCTTTCATTTGTTATCTTTTTTCTGATCTACCCCTTTCATACTTCTCTTTTTCTTCCCCACCCACTACATCTCAGTCTACATGTCATTAGTGGTAGGCATATCTTTATATATCATTGAGAAAAAAGTAAAATCATTTAAAAAACAACTTTTAATGTATATGACTAATAATTGTTAGAACTTTTGATATTGATATAACCAGTAGGAATTTTCTCCTTTGCAATGCTGTTATCAGACCTGATCCTATTAAACTGAGTAGGTTGAAAAGGTACACAAGTAGCAGAATACAATCAAAGCAAAGGTTACATTACTCAGAAGTAGATACTAACTAGAGAGAACCAAACTAGCAATGGAATCTTCCTTCTCTAATTGCTCTTAAACCTTCAGTGCACGCACATGCACGCACGCACGCACACACACACACACACACACACACACACCATGAAGAAACAAGACAACAAAATGCCTCTAAAGTTCTTAACCACCCCAAAGCTGAGCAAAGGAGCACTAATGGAGAGAATATAAACAACAAACAGCTGAAATACATGAAGAAATAAAACATCAGTGAGACATTCAGAGAGATGATGTAACTAAATAGATAATGACTTAATTGATAAAAGGATCAAAAAATTTAAGACCCAAATAAAACATTGAATGAACCTAATCAAGACAATACAAGATCTGAGCGACCAGTTTAAGTATCAAATAGAACTACAGGATGTAAATCCTATTGAAAGTAGGATTTCAATCAAAATGATCAATATAAGGAGTGTGTGCCAAAACTATAGGATAGAGCTGAAGCAGGTGACATACACTCAGACATTCCTTAAGAACAAGAGATCATGGAAACTTGGTCAAACATCTGCTAGATAACTCAAAAAGAACAAATCTAAGGATAAAAGGATATAAAGAAAAATTATAGGAGCACAAAAGGTATAAAACTTCCACAGAAACCACAGCAGGAAAGTTTCCAAGTATATGGAAAGAATTCATTGTACAGGCAAATAAGATATTCAGAACCCCGACTAGCCATAATCAAAAAAGAACTTCTCCATTATACATCAAAGTTAAAATCTCAAAAGTCCAACACAAGGACAGAATTTTAAAAGCTAGAGAAAGGAACCCTCTAACTTATAAAGGCAAACTTAACAGAATTAAAGCAGTTTTCAACACAAACCTTAAAGGCCAGGAGAGCCTTTCAAAGTGGAGTAAAGTTTTTCAAGACCTAAAAGAAAACAACTTCCAACCCAGGTTAATGGACTTTCCATAATGACAGCTTAAGAAATTCATGTCTTCCAAACCAGCACTACAAAGAGTACTCAGGATGCCCTGCCTAGACAGAGATAATATGGTGAACAACATCAAAGAGTCTAATAAATGACTCTATCAAGCAAGGTAAGCAGTTAAGCCAAAGGCAACAAAATTCCACAAAAGAAAAATAATTCAAAAACAGAAATCAATCAGTACTTTTCAGGAATAACACTCAGTGTAAACTGTCTCAACTTCCCAGTGGAAGAATGGATCAAAAAACAAAATGTAATTGAATGTTGTATACAAGAGATACTTGGGATTCAAGGAGACATTCGCAGACTAAAAATCAAAGAATGGAAACAAAATTCAATACATGATGTCTCCCCAAACCCTCATGAAGGTATGTTCTAGGCTTTTTCAGATATAGCTGGATCTATGGCTAGAACTGAGTCATGTATAATCCTAGGATTAAGGGCACCAGGGTTAAGGGTGTAAGTGCTATTTGCCCTAAGTCCTGGATAAAGTATAAGGCATAAAGAGAGCTGTGGTCATCTCTTGCTTGATTTGCTACATTCTGCTCACCATGATCTGTTTCTCCTCTGTGATACATGCCACTCTACTTTTGAGTGGGCTGATTAAGGACAAACTTTTACAAATTTTGAGCTAAATAAACCTTTCTCCCTTTACTTTGGGGAGTTGGGTATTTTGTCTCAGCAATGAGATAAATAATTAAGACAAGTGAGAACCTCAAACCAAGCAGGAAGAGCTATCCTATTTTCAGACAAAGTAGACTTCAAGCCAAAACTTGTTAAACAAGATAAAGAAGGTCACTACATTCACAGGAAGACAAGAAACAATTCAACAAGAAGAGATTAACAATTATAAATATGTATTTTCTGGAGTACTGGCATACCCAATATTACTGTATATAAAAGGTCAGATATATGTCAACACAATCATAGGGGGTAACTCCAGTATCCCACTGTCATAAGTACATCAACTACAAAAAAATCAACAAAGCATTATCACAGTTGAGCACGTTCAAATAAATGGACCTAACAGACATGTACAGAATGTTTCACCAAAGAACAAAAGAATTCACATTTTTCTCAGAAGCATATGAAACTTTCTCAAAATAGACCAAATACTACCGAATAAAGCTTGGTTGAATAAATAGAGCTAAGATAAATTCATACATACTATCAAATCATAGCACAAACTAGAAATCTGCAAAAGAAATCATAGAAACCATGTAAAGACAGAGATTAAACAATATACTTTTAAATAATCAATGGGTCACAGAAGAAATCAAGGAGGTAATTAAACCATTCCTAGAATCAATGCAAATGTGAGTACAACATACTACAACCTACAGGACCAAGTGAAAGGAGTCCCAAGACAGAGATTACAGCCATGAACACCCACATTAGATAAAGAGAGTGAACCCTAAGTAGGGCACCTCAAGGCCTGGAGTAACAAGAACAAGAACAATCCAAAACTGGCATAAAGAAGGAAATTGTAAAGGTCATACAGGAAGATAATTTAAGATAAAGAAAAATAAAAAGAAATAATCAAGGAGTTGGTTCTTTTAAAAGATTAACAAAATAGACTTCCAGTATTTGGGAGGTTGAGGCAGGAGGACTGGTGCAAGTTCGAGACCAGTGCGGGATACAAAAGTGAGCTCAACGCCAGCCTGAACTGCATAGCGCGATTCTGTCTCAAAAAGACAAAAAAAAAAAAAAAAAAGACTAGTTCTTAGCCAACCTTATAAAGGAAGACCTATATTAATACAATGAGAAACAAAAAAGGTGAAGTCACAACAGATACTGCCAATTTTAGTGTATGTGCTACCAAAGTGAGCACCAGATACTACCAAAACACAAAGGACTATAAATATTTTAAAAACCTATATTCTAAGAAAAGGGAAAAAATCTAGAAAAAAGTTAGATATATTCTTACATTACCCAAACTAAATCAAGTAAATTATATATAAAACCTTAAACAATACAATAGGAAGCTTTAATTACAAAAAAATAAAACAAAACAAAAATACCAACTAAGAAAAGCTTAGGGCCCAACAGATTCATTGCTGAATTTTATGTAAATATCAGGGAAGGACTAATGCCAATACTTCTCAAAATCTTACACCAAGTTAAGAGGTGGATACTGCTAAACTCATTATTTGAAGTTAACATTACCTTCACATCAAAACTAGACAAGTACTTAGCAACAATGGAAGACTGGGAGGGAGCAGAAAAAAGGAAGGAGGAAGGGAAGGGAGGGAAGGGAACAAAGCAGAAAACAGAAAAGTACACACCAATTTCTTTAATGAAAATTGATGCTAAAATCCTAATATATTTGCAAACAGAATTCAATAAAACCTTAAAAAAATAATACATCATGACCAATCTAGTTTCATCCCTGGGATACATGAATGTTTCAACATACATAAATCAATGAACATATATCACATAAATAGATGGATAAAAAAACTACTTGATTATCACAACAAATGCAAAAAAAGCCTTTGAAAAGATCCAACCATTACTTAAAAAAAAAAAAAAACCTTGAAAAATTGGTATAGAAATATACCACTTTAAGATAAAAATCTAATTAAGATAAACCCATCGCTAACATCTTACTGAATGGGGAAAATCTGAAACTATTCCTCTAAACTCAGGAATGGGAAAAGCTGAAACCAATACTCTAAACTCAGGAATTGGACAGGAGAGTCCACTTTCACCACTTTGTTTAACACAGTACTCAAAACTTTGACATAGTAATTAGGCAAAAGAGAACTAAAGGGTAGGAATAGAAAATAAAATAGTCAAAATATCCTTATTTGGAGATGACATGCTCCTTTTCATACAAGATTCAAAAATTCTACGAGAAGACTATTAGAGCTAATAAATTCAGCAAAGTAGCAGGATGCAAAGCAATTACACAAAAATCAACAGAGTTCCCACCCACCAAGAATAAACTCTCTTAGAAAGAAAGAAAAACAATCTCATTCACAATAGTCTTCAGATAAGTTAAATAACTCAGAATTAACCTAAGAAAATAAAACACCTTTGTAATAAAAACTGTGGTAATCTAAAGACATACATTAAAGAGGACATCAATTATGAGGACAATATGCAATGTGTCAATTATTGCGAATGTACTACTAACATGTTTTGAAACTCTCATTGTTTTCTCTTATTAAAAGTAATAAAAAATGTAATGACAAAAAAAAAAAAACAGGACATCAGAAAGACTGTTTCTGGGGGCCAGTGAGATGGTTCAGTAGTCTAAAGTGCCTGCTTAGGAAAGCTTAGGCAACTGCAGGGACTGCGCTTCGATCCCCGGCACCACATGTTGCGCTAGCCCCACCTCCCAGGGCAGGCTGAGCAGGTCATAATTAAATAAAATAAAAAAAAAAAAGACTGTCTCTGTTCTTGCAGAGGAAGAACTAACATCAGATGGCCATATTAAGAAAAAAAATGATATGTACATTCAACGCACTACCCATCAAAATACCATCAGCTTATATCACAGGACTAGAAAAAATAATTCTACATGGTATTGTATATGAAACAGAAGACACCAGAATAGCCAACACTATCCTAAACAACAGAAGCAAGGCAGAAGGAATTAGAATTTTGGACTTCAAGTTATACTACAAAGCTATAGTAACAATACAGAATGATACTGGCACAATAACACACACTGACCAATGGCATAAGATAAAGGATGCAGAAACAATTCCAAATACCTGAAGTCAGCTGACTTTTGACAAAAACATCAATAATATGCACTATAGAAACATACCCTCTTCAACAAATGGTGCTGCTCAAGTGGTTGTCTGTATAGGAAAGAATGAATCTTGAAACATATCTCACTCTGTACTAAACACAAATCAAAGTGGATCAAAGATCTATACATGAAAACAGAAACACTAGATGAAAAAATTGGTAAAATTCTCAAGACAGGAATAGGCAAAGATTTTTTTGAACATAGAAGCCCAACAGCATAAGAAAAAATACTGAGAATACACAAATAGAATGATATAAAATTTTTTAAACTTCTGCAAAGGAAACAGGTGAAGATACAACCTACAGAACAAGAAAAAATTTTACTAACTACTCCTTAGTCAGAGGACCAACATCTAGAATATATAAAGAATTCAAAAAATTAGACCATCAACAATAAGAAACTGAATTAAAAAAAAAAAAAAAAA
>PVJA010040625.1:0-18424 GCA_004027025.1 Myocastor coypus | reverse complement strand
AGATATTTGGAAATTCAAGGAAATACAAAACTGTAGCCTGTCAAGAATATGGTTTTTGGCCCAGTCTCTTATTTTCAAGTACTACTCTTGAGAGAATGACAGTAACTGAGTTTACACCAGGAGCAGTACATATCAAAAAGACAAGAGTGACATGTATTCCAAACATAATTTTAGCGTTACATTGTGCTATAATCAATATAGAAGTGATATTCTTGTTTTACTTATTTTTTAAATTACAGATACCAGTGAAATGTGTATTGATTTCGTTTGTCTTCTAAAAAATATTAAATATGTGAACATTGAGTACTTATTTAATAGAACTTTGAAATCTTTTACATTTTTAGTGATTTCTAGATTTGAATCAAAAAAGTCACGTTTTGTACTTTCCCAGTTTCATCAGAATAATCTAAGAATAACTACTTGAAAAGTTAAAACTTAACTCCTTTTACTTTATTTTCCATATTCTTTCTCTTGCCATTCCCACATGTTACAGTCCCTCCTCTTAAACTGTAGTCCAAGCATTTCTTTTTTATTTTATTTTTTAGTACAGAGTTTCACTACACAGCTAGGATTTGTAGTGGTCCTGTTCCAGCCTCCCCAATGCTGGGATTACAGGCATGTACCACCAAGCTTAGTCTTGGTGGCCAGCTCTGCGAGGCTGACATGACATTGTGGTACTGGGGATTGGACCCAGGTCTTTGCACTTGCCTAGGCAGGCACCTAGACTGCTAAGATGTCTCTGCAACCACAAGCATTTGTAACATCTTCTGGTTTCTATGCCATTACTTAATCCCTTTTGGCTCCTGGACATGTTCTTCCTGTTTTTGCCTTGATTCTTGATTTTATAGCATGAGAACTGCCACTCTGATCAAACTTTGCTGTATTCCTTCCCTATAATCTCTGTATTTCTTTATCATTCATTTATACATGTTGAGCCTTTTTGTTATTGCTTTTAGTGGTACTGGAGATTAAATTTAGGGCCATTGCAGTGAGAACTATATCCCCAAGTCCTTTTCTCAATTTTTGAGACAGGGTTTAGCTAAGTACCTAAGACAGGGTGGGCAAACTTGATCTTCTTGCTTTAAACCTTCCAGAATGCTAGCATTATAGTTCATGCTGCCATGCCCATTGGGCTATTTTTTTACTTTCCTTTCTTTTTTTAAAAATGTATTTGGTACAGGTCTACAGGATCTCATTCCATAGATAGGACTGGTAGTGACTGTCCTATTTTCAGCTTCCCGAGTGCTGGGATTACAGGCATTCACCACCACACCCAGTCTCAATTGCCATGTATCGTAGCACACCCAGGGCTGGGGCCAGCATGGCACACGGAAGATGGAACCTTGGCTGCTGCACACTGCTTAAGCAGGTGCTTTAGTCCACTGAGCTATCTGACCGGCCCTATTTTTTACTTTCTACTTAGTATTGTTATTATATTAATGTGTATAATTTCTTTAGAGAGATTCTGGATATGTTGGAGTAGGTACCAACATGCTTTAAATGCTCACCAGGTTCTGATTCCAGTTAGATCAGGAGCTTGTACTTTAGAGGCAGTTATTTTACAGTGCATACATATATAAAAACATCAAATTGCATGAGTTAGAGTTCCAATATATAAATTACACCTCAGTAATGCTGAAAAAGAACTACTGAAATCAAAGTACTATATAGCATAAATCTTGACATGTGTTAAGCCCTCAAGTATTTTTGACAGATTTTAAGCTGTTAAAAGCAAGGCTGGGGGCCTGCATGGTAGCTCAGCTGATTGAGCACCTGCTTAGGCAAGTGTAGGGATTGGGATTTGATCCCCTGTACCACATGCTGCCCTGGCCCTGCCCCAGGCATGCTGAGCCATTGACAAGAGTCCTTGTGTGGTGGTGCATGCCTCTAATCCTAGCACTAGGGAGGCTGAAAACAGGATTGCTAGCAGTCTGAGCTGTGTATTGAGACACTACCAAAAAAAAAAAAAAAAAAAAAAAAAAAAAAAAAAAAAAAAAAAAAAAAAAAAAAAAAAAAAAAAAAAAAAAAAAAAAAAAAAAAAAAAAAAAATCTGGGCATAGTGGCATTAAATAATCCCATCATTTTTGGGAGTCTGAGGAAGGAGGAGCACTGCAAGTTAGAAGTCAGCCTGGGCTATCTAGTGAGTCCAAGTTCAGCCTGAGCTACATGAGACCCTCTCTCTAAGGTGTGTGTGTGTGTGTGGGGGGGTGATGCAAAGACCAGCAGGCATAGTGGCACATCCCTGTAATTGCAGCATGCAGGAGACCAAGGCAAGAGAATTGTCTGAGATCCTGGCCAGCTTGGGTTACATAACAAGACCCTGTATCAAAAAATGAAACAAAGAGGCCTGCCAGGATGGGTCAGTGGTCTAAAGCACCTGCTTGGGAAAGCTTGGGCGGCTTCAGGGACCTCAGTTCGATCCCAGCACCACATGCTGCGCCAGCCCTGCCCTCAGGGCAGGCTGAGCCGGCCATAAAAATGAATAAACAAACAAAAGTTCTGAAACAAGAATAAAATAAAATAAAATGAAATGAAATGAAATGAAATAAAAATAAAACATAAAACATAACAACTGAAGAGGGGCCTGGCGGAATGGCTCTGGTCTAAAGCGCCTGCTTGGGAAAGCTTGGGCGGCTTCAGGGACCTCAGTTCGATCCCGGCACCACATGCTGCGCCAGCCCTGCCCTCAGGGCCGGCTGAGCCAGCCATAAAAATGAGTGAATAAACAAACAAAGGTTCTGAAATAAGAAAATAAATAAATAAAATTTAAAAATTCCAAAAAAAAAAAAAAAAAAAAAAAAAAAAAAAAAAAAAAAAAAAAAAAAAAAAAAAAAAAAAAAAAAAAAAAAAAAAAAAAAAAAAAAAAAAAAAAAAAAAAAAAAAAAAAAAAAAAAAAAAAAAAAAACCCTGAAGAATGAATTTTAGGAACAAATGGGGGTTAAGAGCAGAATATTTATTAAAAAGAAAAGAAAAAAAAACAAAACAGAAATCCCAAAAAGCAAATACTGTGCTTTATCTTTGAATCTCCTATAGTGCACTCAACATGCTATTGGCAATTGTTATATTTTGACGAAATATGTTGTTTTCATCTTTTTACCCCTGTGTACTGGGAACTGAACCCATGGGTGCTCTACCATTGATCTATATGGCCCTTTTTCTTTTCTTTTTTTTTTTTTTTTTAATTTTGAGACAAAATCTAAGTTGTCCTAGAACTTTTGTTCTTCCATCCTCAGCCTTCTGGGTACCTGGGATCATAGTAGTGAACCACCATGCCAGCTATTATGTTTCTTGTAGTTATGTGATGTGATGTACTGGTAACATACTTGGATTACCTTCTCTGCCTTTTTTTTTTTTTTTTTTTTTTTTTTTTTTTTTTTTTTTTTTTTTTTTTTTTTTTTTTTTTTTTTTTTTTTTTTTTTTTGTTTTTTTTTTTTTTTTTTTTAAAGCAAGAATTCCTTGTAAAGAAGTCATGGTGGTGCATACCTATAATCCCAGCACTCAGGAGGCTGAGGCAGGAAGATCATTGCGAGTTTGAGGCCTGTCTGAGCTACAAATGAGCTCAAAAATAGCCTGAACTGTATAGTGTCTTTCTCAAAAAGACCAAAATCAATCAATCATGAATTCATCAATTGATTTTAGGGCTGGGAGAATGTAGCTCAGTAGTAGAGCATTTGCCTGGCATGCAGAAGGCTCTATTGTTGATCTGCAGCAAACACACCCCCAGAAAAGTCTCATTTTGAAATTTTCACTTATAAAGTTATCTTTATGTGTAAATATTAAATCTGAGGTGACTTTAGTCCACTCGTGACTAATTAGGAGAATTTGTAGACAAGTACAGTAAATACAACAAGTGAACTATATCTGTGCTTTGAGTAAAAAACAAGTTTAGAGCGAGCTGTAGCCAGTGAATGCAAATTACCAGATTGAACCTTTGATCTCTTTGTGTGTGTGTGTGAGAGAGAGAGAGACAGACAGACAGAAACAGAGACAGAGAGAGAAAGAGAGACAGAGAGAGAGAGAGAGAGAACACTCCTAGGGAGTGAACAAAAGGTCTGATTCATGCTAAGCATGTGCTCTACCATTAAACCACACCCCCAGTCATATTTTATGGAATGTGAATATCTTTTAATGTGTCAGTGGGTATTCATAGTAACATGCTTGTCTTTGAGTAAGACAGCACTCATACTCAAATTTAATGTAGTGCTTTGGAGACATCTATATACCTCTATGGCCATCTGTATATCTATGTCTGTATATGCCTATCTTTAAATATCTTTGCATAGATAAATATGCATGTATATATACATATATATATATATATATATATATATATATGTATTTCTTTTTTAAACAGCAAATGACACTTTATATGTGTGCCAGGTATTGAACTCAGGACCTAGTACTTACGCTGCTGAACTATCTCCTCAGCCCCCTTAAAAGAGACTTTGAAAAAGCAGAAAATTTAGTTTTGCTCAAGTCCAGTTTATTTTTCTTCTGTCTTTGTGTGTGTCACCTAAGAGTAGTCACTTAACAGTTTTATAATGATTTTCTTTTTTTTTTTCTAAAAGTTTTATAATTCTGACTCATGAATAGGTCTTGTTTCACTTTAAAATGATTTTTATGTGTGTCCTAAAGTTAGGTGAGGGTTATTATTGCAATTTGTATATTTATTGTTTCTATATCACTTATTGAAAGAACTATTGATTTCCTATATGATTTATCTTAGCAGATTTGTTTAAAATCAGTTTATTGCCGGGCGTGGTGGCTCACGCCTGTAATCCCAGCACTTGGGAGGCTGAGGCAGGAGGATCGGTGCGAGTTCGAGACCAGCCTGGGCTACAAAAGTGAGCTCAAGGCCAGCCTCAACTGCATAGTGAGACCCTGTCTCAAAAAGACAAAAAAAAAAAAATAAAATAAAATCAGTTTATTAGCTATCATGGTGGTGCAAACCTATAATCCCAGCACCCAGGATGGTGAGGTGGGAGGATTGTCATAGGTTTAAGGCCTTTCTGGGTTGCATAGTCAAATCAAGGCAAATCTGAGCTTCTTAATGAGATCTTGAATCAGAAAAAATAAAAAATACTGATTTATTATATATGTATTCTTTAAGTAATCTTTATGTTATTTATTATGTGATGCAATGTAAATGCTGTGTAATAAGTAGTAATACTGTATTGCTTAAGGAATAATGGTAAGAAAAATACCTGTGTATGTTCAATGTAGATGCAGTGTTTTTTTCCAGGCAGGCGCTGGGCCACTGAGCTATATTCTTGGCCTGTAGTATTTTTTCCTATGAATGATTTATGCTAAAAAAAATTGCAGGGGGACAACCCTCTTGAGCCCTCCCTTCTGTTCCTCTCTCAGACAGGAGCTTTCTTTCCCCCAATAAATCTATTCTACTCATAAAAAAAAAAAATTGCAAAGTTTTTCACATAATCTATGAACTATCAGACTATCAGCAGAGGAGATTGCCTTGTATAATCTTTTTTTTTTTTTTTTTTGGTGGGACCAGGGTTCGAACTCACGACCTTGCACTTGCCCAGCAGGCACTTGTGCCTCGGAGCTATCTCCCCAGCCCCTTGCCTTGTATAATCTAATGGTTGATTTTCTTTTCTCCACTAGGTCATAAGCAACCTAATTTGTTAGTAAAATTGTTAATGGATAATAGGTATCTTGAAGAAACATTGTAGTAACCAAAGTTATTTCTTTCATAACTAATTTATGAGCCTTGTTTAATTTTTCATTTTCATGTTCTATAAATATTAAGTTAGTATATACTGGAGTTGTTAACATTGTAAGTCAAAGTTCTAATGTTTTCGGCAAACAATGTTCATGGTTTTCTTCTAGCTAGAAATTGAAGTATTAGTTCTTATTGTCTTATCATTGCTCTGCACGCTATTGCCCAAGGAACCCTCCCTCCAATGTGGCAAACATTCACTCACCGATTAGCTGCATGCCCAGCGCTCAGTCTTTATCTTGCTGGCCCTTTCTCCTTTGAGACTGCCTAATCAGTGTTTTCCTCCTGGCCTTTGGAAAACTGGTTCTTTTTTTAAAATTTGTTTGATTATTTCATATCATTTTTTTCTCCTATTTTCTTTCTCTTTACACACTGTAAATGCTCATCACTTCCCATTTTATCATTTTTACTTTTTTTGTGTGTGGCTAGTTCAGCCCACCCTGGGGGCAGGCCTGGCACAGGATATGGTCCCAGGGATTAAACCACAGTCCCTGTGTGCTTTGCCTAAGCTTGCCTAAGCACGCGCTTTAGACCACTGTGCCCCAACTCATAGTTTTAATTACCCATTTGTATGCTAAATGATTACCATCAACCCTCTCTTACACTTTATACTCAATGAGTTTAAAAGCCCACTGTGTCTCCCTAAAGTCTCCTACATTCTATGGGTCCATAACAGAGTTTATCATCCTTCCTTTCTTTTGTATTTTTCTGGTCCTCTGTCTACATGGTGGCAGTATCCCCTGAAGTTTCCCAGGGTGTTATTATAGACTGCTTCTGCTCTCAGCCAGGCTTCTAACTTCTGCTGATTTTGTCTTCTGTATTATTTCAGTCATCACTCAGTATTTGGAATGATTTAGCTCCTTTTCTGCTTAAAATCTCCTTTTTGCATCCAGTTTAATTCTCTTACTGTTTTATAGTGAGCTTTCTGAATTTTGTGTAATTCTTACCTGCTTGTAGTTTATACTTGGATTGTATCCCTTCCTATAACAGAACAAAGCTTGTTTACTGTGTCATGTTGCCTGTCTCAGCTTATTGAATCTTACCCCCTGCCTTGCTTATTTTGCAAACAGTGTATTTCTTTTTTTCGCTAATATTAGCCATTTCTGATTTTTTAAATTTATTTTTATAATTAGATTTTATTGATACATTATATGTATAATTATATTCATCAATGAAAATTTGTTTTTTAAAAAAATGCATTTAACAGTGTCTATAGGGTCTCACTATGTCGATCAGATTCTCCTGTTTTTCTCGTGATTCTCCTGTTTTCAGCTTCCCAAGTGCTGGGATTATAATCCTCGAGCCACCATGCCCAGTCCCAGTCACAGTCTCAGCATGCCCCATGGGTTGGAGCTGGCATGGCACACAGAGGACTGAACCCTGGCCATTGTGTTTTGCCTAAGCACGCACTTTAGTCCCCTGAGCTATCTGGCCGGCCCCTCTCACAGAGAATTTATACTTGTACATGATATATAACTTGTTTTTTTCCCCACTCCTGCTCTCCCTTTAACCTTTCCTCCCCCATTTATAAAGTCTTATTTCCTTTCTCTCTCTCCCCCCCTCCCTCTTCTCTCCATCTCTCTCTTCCTGTTTTCTTTTTCCTTTCCTTCCTTCCTGTTTCCATATTTGAACATCTTCCTCCTGTTGCAAAATATATTTTGATCCTTATTTATACTCCTGGCTTCTCACACCAAAGAAACATGATAACATTCACACATATGCCCAATCTATTTCTGTTAAGGGTATGGTCTCAAGGTGCACCCATTTAGCTAAAAATAGCTCAAGTTTTATCTTTCTTTATGGCAAAGTAGTACTCTGTCATATATATTTTAAAAAACACATCTTTATCCATTCACCAGTTAATGGGCATTTGTATCGTTTCCACCATTTGGGCAATTACAAACTATACCTTTATAAACATAGGTTACTCACAATATATTTCTATGCATTATTATTCCTTGAAAGAAATGGTTAATTCTTGTCGTGCTTGTGCCTCTTTTGCTTATGTAGCCTTTAAGAATTTTTTTTTTTTTTTTTTCACCAGGAATCAAACTCTCAGTCCTGTACTTGCCAGGCAAATGCTGTACCATTGAGCTATAATCTTGGCCCCTTGCCCTTTAAGGTTTATATGATGTTCCTTCTTTTTAGAAGTCTTCTTTGTTTGCTCCTAAATAGATTGAGGGAAACATTTCTGTGCCTATACTGTGACTATTGTATTACAAAACATAATATTGAACTATATTCATTTCTGTGCCCTTGTAGACAGGGATTTTCTATAATGTAAAAGGGACTTAAATTCTAAGTTCAAGTAATTGTTCAGTAAATTTATTTTGTTTTTTTTTTTTTGAGAGTGAGTTTCTAAAAAAATTACTTGCCAGTGTTACTTAAAAGTTGTTTTCGGGGCTGGGGATTTGGCTCAGCGGTAGAATGCTTGCCTAGTGAGCTGGAAGTCCTGGGTTCGGTCCTTGGCACCAGCACCAAAAAAAGAATAAAAACTCCTGTAAAAAACAGTTCCACCATAAAAACTCAATAAAATGACAAAAGGCCAAAAACAAACAAGGTAACAGCGCGCACAACCTTTAAAATAAATAAATAAACAAACAAATAAATAAATAAATAAAAGTTGTTTTCTTTGAGCATGAAGTATAGTGGCCCATGCTAGGAATCTAGAGGCTGAGGCAGGAGGATCACGGAGAGTTCGAGACTGGCCTTGGCTACACAGTAAGGTCCTGTCTTACACACCTTCCAATTTATTTTTCTTCATAAAGATGATAACAGTCGGAGGAAATGAGTATATTGCTGCATTAAAAATTGATATTAGAATCCAGTGTTCTGAAACAAGAAAAAAAAAAAAAAAAAGAATCCAGTGTAATACAGTAATGTGGTTTACCTGCTATTTTGGAACACTGGCTTCTTCTTCCTTACACTATATGCCTATTTTAAAATTAGTTTATTTATTTATTTATTTATTTATTTTTTCTTGTTTCACAACCTTTGTTTGTTTATTCACTCATTTTTATGGCCGGCTCAGCCCACTCTGAGGGCAGGGCTGGCACAGCATGTGGTGCCGGGGATCGAACCGTGGTCCCTGAAGCCGCCCAAGCTTTCCCAAGCAGGCGCTCTAGACCACTGAGCCATCCCGCCGGGCCCCTAGTTTTGTTTTTGAGGAGACCACTACTAAGGATTGACCCATAGCCCTTCACACTGAGGTTCATACTCCCCCCCGCTTTTTTTTTCTCACATTTCAAACGTAGTGTTTAATTATATGTGTGACCCTTTGAGAAAGGTAAAGTGTAACTTTTCCTCTGAAGAGTTTTTTTTTTTTTTTTTCTTCTGAAGAGTTTTCATCTTTAGCATTTGTTTCATAAAGTACTGCTCAAGGAGCTCTCTGAGGGGCTGGGGAGATAGCTCCTGAGTTCAATCCCTGGTACTACCAAAAATAAAAATTAAAAAAAAGAAACTATGTAGATGTGTGCCATCCCAAGTAGATACACAAATTGATACCCTTGACCAAGAGCATGTGAATGTTTATTTCAGCAAATTGATCTTTATGTCTGAGGAGGGAAAATGTCTCATTATAGTTTCATTTTATAAATCTTCATATGAGATGTAAATGTATAGTAAAATATTTTATAGGAAGCAGCTAAAATTAGGCCTATTTTTTCAGTGCAATCCTTCTTGACTACTAAGCACTGCAAATATTTTTCTAAAATGAACAGGTGCATCAGGTACATTTGTAATCTCTTTAGGAACTTAATAAAATCAGTTTCATAGGTCACAAGGAAATAAAAGGACTATGTACAGCCTTACAGGAAATATGTAGGGAGCAGAGGAGGGCCAAGAGGAGTCAAGGTCCCCTGTGGGCACATTCCTCAGGGAAGGGGCCCTCCCTTTCTTGGGAGAGGCAGTCATGTCTTTAGAGGGGGCATGTCCATGGGAGTCCCTCACCCAGTAGGGCTCCCCATGCCAGGAAAAGGAGCCATCATGCCTGAAGGGGGTACCTCTTAGTGCACAGGTGAGGGAGGACCCCTATGGTCGGGTAGGTGCTGGGTCTGGAATCCTGCAGTAGTGGCTGGGGCAGCAGTTACAACAGTACCTGTTCCTCGTGGAGCCTCAGTTGTCGGGATGCCCAGCAGCCCCGCAGACTAGCCCAGTGAGTCTGCAGGAGCCTGTGGCCTGGGTACACCATCCAGGATTCCTCTACCCTCAGTCCTACTGATTTCTGGCCTCCCAGTGGCTACCACAAGTGGCATCGGGGCAGTGCCAGTGTCAGCTTTCTTGGTCTTTTTGCTGTCACTGAGACCAGATTTCTTTGGTTTGATCTTCCTGAGCTCCTCTGAGTCCCTGAGGATCACGTGCTTGTTGAGAGCCTTGAAGAACCACGGAGGCTCTGCCGTCCTTCAGGGTACACCTCTTGTACCCTCTTGCTGCTCTTAGTCACTGTCACGGTGATGGTGCTGATGGGTCAGATTCATTCCCAAGTCACCTCCTCAGAGGCTTAGAGGAAGCCAGCAGCCTGTTTTCCACTGCTGCTGCTAGCCAACGCTTTATTTTGAGATAGGATCTGATGAGTTAGGGAGAGTTTGTCTTGGGGTGAAAAAAACCCTGATCTCCATACAATTCCAAGTATTGCAGCTAAAACAAAACCAGAAAAAACATGCTTAGGAACTAGCTTTTCCTTTCTGATTTTTTTCTCATCATCTGTTTCTGAATTGCAGTTACAGATATAGAGCTGAAGCGACTTAAAGATGCCTTCAAGAGGACATGTGGACTCTCATATTACATGGGCCAGCACTGTTTCATCAGGGAAGTGCTTGGGGATGGAGTGCCTCCAAAAGTTGCTGAGGTAACATTTGTATTTTGGGATGTCCTTTCAGTTAGCTTTTTACTAACCTAAATTCATTCATTCATTCATTCATTTATTCATTCTTTTCTTTCTAAGAATTATTTTATTTTATTTTTTTCTTGTTTCAGAACTTTTGTTTGTTTATTTGTTTTTATGGCCAGCTCAGCCTGCCCTGAGGGTAGGGCTGGCTCAGCATGTGGTGCCAGGGATCAAACCGCGGTCCCTGTAGCCGCCTGTAGCCGCCTACAGGTGCTTTAGACCACTGAGCCATCCTGCTGGGCCCCATTTCTCTCTCTCTCTCTCTCTCTTTCTTTTTTTTTGCCTTTTTTTGAGACAGGGTCTTTCTATGCAGTTCAGGCTGGCCTTGAGCTCAGTTTTCTAGTCCAGGCTGGTCTCGAACTCGCACCAGTCCTCCTGCCTCAGCCTCGCAAGTGCTGGGATTACAGGTGTGTGCCACCACACCTGGCTTCTTTCTTTCTTTTAATGTTTTATTCATTTTAATGAGAAAAAAGATAAAATAGCAATGAAACTTTCAAAAGAGTTACGATAGCTGATACATTGCATATTGTTCTCTTTGCAGACGTTATTCAGGGGACAAGCTATAGACATGATATCTTGTCAGATACAAGCCAAAATTCTTTCATTAAGGTTATTATTTATTTATTTATTTATTTTTAAAATTGTTTTAGGGCCAGCCAAATAGCTCAGCAGATTAAAGTGCCTGCAGGCATGCACACAGACCTGGTTTCAATCCTTGGGCCTGTGTGTAGGCCCTGCCCCAAGGAGTGCTGACACAGTAATTGAGACTGGGTATAGTGGCATGTTCCTGTAATCCCAGCTCTTGGCAGACTGTAAATAGGTGATCACTACTCTGATATACTAGTGAGACCCTGAACACCCTATAGACCCTTTCCTAAAATACAAAAACAAATAAAAATTAAAAAAAAAATCATTGTAATCCTATTTTATTTTTTAAGTAGCTTTTTTTTGCGGGGGGGGGGGGGACACTTTATTACCTTTTTTTTTTTTTTGTCTTTTTGAGACAGGGTCTCGCTGTGCAGTTGAGGCTGGCCTTGAGCTCACTTTTGTAGCCCAGGCTGGTCTCGAACTTGCACCAGTCCTCCTGCCTCAGCCTCCCGAGTGCTGGGATTACAGGCATGAGCCACCAGGCCCGGCTTTTATTACTTTTTTAAAGTCTTAGGGTCTCCTGTTCTGCCCAGTTTTTTTTTTTGTTTGTTTGTTTGTTTGTTTTTTTCCAAGTCAGCAAACAGGTCTCTCTCTCTTTCTCTTTTTTTTTTTTTTTTTTGTTTTTACATATCAATGTGAGTATCTTAAGAGGTCAAATTTAAGTACTGCCAAGGTATGATTCTGCTTCATTCGTTTTTGTGCCGTGATACCCACCAGTTACAAACATGGGACTATTTATATGATATTCTTTATTCTTACAAAGTTCATCTCTAACATGTAATTCTTATGTTGTAGGTTTTATAAATTTTGTGATAAAACCTTTCCTTATAGTAAAAATGAGCTGAGCCTCTGAAATACTGTAAATGAAACATTGGCTTACTGGAATTTAATTTGTACTAAAGTTCTAGATAGAGGGGCTGGGGAGATAGCTCCGAGGCACAAGTGCCTGCTGGGCAAGTACAAGGTCGTGAGTTGGAACCCTGGTCCCACAAAAAAATAAATAAATAAATAAATAAATAAAATAAATAAATAAAGTTCTAGATAGAAAGTGTGTTGAACTGATATGTATTCCTTTTTTATTTATTTATTTTTTTGTTTCAGAACTTTTGTTTGTTTATTTTTATGCCCGGCTCAGCCTGCCCTGAGGGCAGGGCTGGCACAGCATGTGGTGCTGGGGATTGAACCATGGTCCCTGCAGCTGCCCAAACTTTCCTATTTGCTTTAGACCACTGAGCCATCCTGCGGGGCCCCTCCTTTTTTATTTTTAACTGAGAATTATATATTTCTTTTCTAAAAATGTTTACTATTTTGTGTTATGTATATAGATATGTGTTATGTTCAAAATGTGCAAATAAAATTTATAAAACAATTGAATTATAGGAATTTTAAGTTTGGTGTGTTACATAGAACATTAATTCTCTATTATAATCTTCAGTTTCTCAACTGTTGTATTTTACAGTTTATATATAATATGGAAAGTACTCATGCATATGTGTATGTGTTTTATATATAAGTTAATGTGTGTTGTGGTAGGATATGTATGTTGTATTACATCTTACATTTTACGTTTATTTATTTATTTTAGGGAAGGGTCTACAGGGACAGGGTGTTCAGTGTCTCGCTACTAGATCCAGACTGGATCCACCTGTTTATAAGCCTCACAAGAGCTGAGATTATAGGTGTGTGCCACCACACCCAGTCTCAACTGCCATCTCATCTGGCCCACCACCTGGGGGCAGGCCTCCCCCCAGTTCCCCTGCTTGCAGACACTCTAATCTGCTGAGCTATTTGGCTAGCCCTTACATTTTACATTTATGACAGGGTGTTTTTTCCTAAATTATTCATTTAACTGTTCCACTATGAATTCTTATTTTAATCTAGTTTAAGTGTTAGGACACTATAAAAACTTTGAGTTTAGAATTTTTCACTTCGCAACGTTTTTTTTGTGGCTTGCTCAGCCTGCCCTGGAGGTGGGGCTGGCGCAGCATGTGGTGCCAGGGATCTAACCTCAGTTCCTACAGTTGCCTAAGCTTGCCTAAGCAGGTGCTTTAGACTGCTGAGCCATCTCGCTGGCCTTTCACAACATTTTTATTTTTAAAGTCTTTTATTTATTTAATATAGGGTCTCCCTACATAGCTTAGACTCAAAGTGATCCTCCTGCCTCAGCCTCCATAATGCTGGGATTATAAGTTTATGCTAGTGTGCCTGGTTTCAGGGACTGGCACAACATGTGGTACTGAGGATTGAACTCTGGTCCTTGCACTTGCTGGGCAGGCACTTAGACTGCTGAGCTATCTTACCAGCTCCTCATTTCACAGTATAACTAGGAATTTAATGAGTTGCTAGTTGGAAGGGAGTTAAACTAGTGTTAACACTAGATGCTCACAGATTCAAATATATACTGTCTTTAGGTTTTCTCTCTGATGAGCTTTCTTCATGTCAGAGTTGTCTGGCCTCCTGTGTTCATGATGGTGTCAAAAATTTATAGAATATGTCCTTTTTCTCTGGTACCAAAAATTGAATTTAAGACCTCAAGCTTGCCAGGCAGGTGCTGTGCCACCAAGCTATATCCTGGGCCCTACAGTATATGATCTTGAATCATATATGAAGGACTACTTACACACAGGTACAGATTCTGCACACAAAATGTGTATACATGTTAGCAATTTGCCATGCTAATAAAAGTCTGGAAGCTATTGGCCACCACTTTGAGTATCTCTTACAATTGTAGAGGCCAAAGACAACTTTCTTTCTTTCTTTCTTTTTTTTTTTTTTTTTTTGAGATAGGGTTTTGATTTTGTTCAGCTGGCCCTGAACTCACTATGTAGCCCAAGCTGGCCTCAAATTATGGTGATCCTCCTGTCTGAGCCTCCAAAGTGCTGAGATTACAGGACTGCATTACCATGTCCAGCTTTAACTTGTGTTAATTTCATAATGCCTTAGTACACTTAGTATGAATATGTTTATTTATACAAGCTTTTCTTTTCCTTATTATATATGCATGTTTTTGGGTAGACTATATATTTAAAAATAGATACCCATTTAGATATATGTCCACTTTTAAAATGGGTTGTTTTCTCTTCTTTCTTTTCTTTTTGTATTTTATTTTTTATGTTATGTTATATTGTTATGTTATTTTTGCTGGCCTTTAGGGCCTGAATGGTGTGGCATTTCGAGCTGGGAATTGAATCATGGTCACCTGTGCCACACTGGGTTTGCCCACACAGGGGCTTGAGTAACTGAGCTCAGAGGCAACCCGGTTTTTTTTGTTTGTTTTCTTTTGTTTGTTTGTTTTTTATTTTAGGGAAGTGTCTACAGAGTGTTCAGGGTCTCACTACTAGATTGGACTCTTTGCCACCATGCCCAGTCTCAATTGCTGTCTCAGTGCGCCCTGGGGGCCAGAAGGGCACAATAGACCCAGGGATTGAACCCCTGACCTCTGTGCCTATTTGCAGCTGCTTTAATCCTCTGAGCTATTTGGCCAACCCTTCTTTTTTCTTTCTTGAGATAGGTTCTCACTATATAGTTCAGGCTGGCATTGAACTCACTATGTAGCTCATGCTGGCCTCAAACTTGAAGTGATCTTCCTGCTTCAGCCTTCAGAGTATTGGAATTATTCCTTACTTCACTATAATTTTATATATATTTTTAATGGTATCAAAGTTTCTCTACTATAGTTTTAAATGTAAGAATACTTCTGTCTCTTTCTCTCCCTCGCCCTTTTCTCTCAGGCTGTCTGCTTTATATCTCTCTCTCCCCTTGGCACTCTGCAATGTGGCAGACACTCTGCTATTCATATATACTCTTAGACCCCTAAAAAGACTAACAATTAGTCTTTATTATTTCTCTGTTTTGAGAAGAGGTCAATGTAGGGTTTTTTCTAATGTACTTTTTGATCTTGGTTATAATAATAACCATATTTGAATGAAATATTTTATTTTTTTAAACCTCATTTATTTGTGTTTTAGCCAGCTCAGCCTACCCTAGGGGTGGGACTGGCATACCATGTGGTGCTGGGGATTGAGCCATGGTCTTTGCAGTTGCCTAAACTTTTCTAGTTAGGCACTTTAGACAGCTGAGCCGTCTTGCCAGCTCATTAATGAAATATTAAATAAGCAGAATTTAAATGTGTTTGTGAGGGGTGCATGTCCTTAGTATTAGCTATTCCAGAGGCTGAAGCCAGAAGATCGCTTTAGAGGTTTGAGGCAATATATTAAGATCTCTGTTTGGGGGCAGGAGGAGCCGATTGTGAAAATAAGGTAAATGAAAGATATGTGCTGTTTGATATTACCCTTTTGCAGATTGATCCCAGCACAGTGCTGTGTTTTTCTAAGGTGAGGGATACAAAATCTTCTCTAGAAAAACACATGGGTCCTGCTGTACTACACAGGCCTTAGCAAGATACTGGAGTCCTGGGTCTGCCTAGTGTGCTTCCTGGGGCTAGGGCTCAGTTTTCCTGAAGTATTACAGGAGCTTTTTGAGTGTGGTGTTGCTTTTCCATGACCTAACAGCTTATACGTCTTTGTCCTGTAGCAGCTGTAGAAATAAGTCCCTCCTGGATGCTGAAAGCTATTAATGGGACAGATGTTTGGCTAACATGCATTTTTTTCCAAGCTTTGCCCCATAGACAATGTGGTAACAATGACTTGGAATTTCCATCCTTGGAGTGAAGGCATAAAACAGTTGATGTACCCTGTGTATCCCTTCTTACCCATAAGTTTAGGACTAGGCAGTCTGGGATATATGATGTCTCTCTTAAGCTCTGGTTGAATGACAATGGGACATATATCTGCCAGGTAAAAAACTCATTTAAAAAAAAATTTTTTTTTTTTTGAGACAGGGTTCTCACTGTGTTGTCTGGGGTGAGCCTCGAACTCAGTATATAGTCCAGACTGGCTTTGAACTTGTGAAAATCTGGCTGGGGAGAGATAGCTCAGTGGTCTGAATGCCTGCTTAACTTTTGAAAATCCTCATGCCTCAGCCTCTTGAGTGCTGAGATTACAGGGTATGCCACAACACCCAGCTACTAAGACCTTTCTGTCCAATAGCGTATTGCATAATTGATATGCTAAGGCAAAATAAGATTGATTTAACGTATAGCTAATATTGTTAAAAAGTTCTTCCAACATTTCCCTGATAAATTTAGCTGTTTGAATACAAAAGCCATGGAATTCATGTGGCAGAGAAACTAGTATTTGCAGACACTATTCTGTATATTTTATTTAGAAAAGGCTCCTTTGCTTTTGGAAGGAAGAAGAGTATTCTGTAAATTTCAGTAGAGAAATTATAGCTTACTTTCTATCTTTTACATCCAAAAATTTGGACCAGCATATAATAGTATAATAAAACAGTTGATATTTGTGAGCTGGAAGTACTGATGTACATCATCTGTCTGTCTGTCTGTCTGTCTGTCTGGTACAGGGTCTCTTACACAGCTTGGGCTCACAGTGATTCTCCTATCTCAGCCTCTCCAGCACTGGGATTATAGGTGTGCACCACCACACCCAGTTTCAGTAGCTGGCATGGCAGCACAACATGCAGTACTGGGAATCGAACCCTGGTCCATGCACTTGCCAAGGTCTACAGGGTCTCTCTCACTACATAGTTCAGAATTATGGTGATTTTCCTCTTTTCAACCTCCCAAGTGCTAGGAATATTGGCAGGCATTCACAACCAGGCCCAGTCTCAGTTGTTGGCTCAGCATGCTCTGAGGGTGCTTGAAGAGGCTTTAATCTTACAGGTGCTTTAATCCTCTGAGCTACTTGTCCAGCCCTTGTTTGTTTATTTATTTTTTTATTTTCCATGTTCACAGGCTTATATTTTAAACTTTACTTATTTATTTAAGTTATGACTGGCTCAGCCTGCCCTGGAAGTGGGACCGGCACAGCATGTGTTGCTGGAGTTCGAACCATGGTTCCTACAGTTGCCTAAATGCCTAAACTTGCTTAAGCAGGCACCTTAGACGACTGAGCTATCTCTCTGGCCCCACAGGCTTATGTTTTAAACAGTATTGAGACTTTGAAACCTTATGTAAACTTTTTTTTTTTTTTTTTGAGTTTTTGAGACAGGGTCTCGTTATGCAGTTGAGGCTGGCCTTGAGCTCACTTTTGTAGCTCAGGCTGGTCTCGAACTCGCACCAATCCTCCTGCCTCAGCCTCCCGAGTGCTGGGATTACAGGTGTGCGCCACCACGCCCGGCACCTTATGTAAACTTTATATTTCTCCACAATTTACAATTATACATCACAATCCAAGCAATAAGAGTATTGTGGTGAATAACAGAAGTACTAGAAGCAGGATCAGGGATATTTTATGGCTGTGGAAGTTCAGATGAGATTTTATTCATATCCCATGAATAGGGTTGTGCTGTGAGCCTTTCACGTTCCATCACAAATTGGCTTCCGTGAGCAGTACCATTAAGCTAGTACCTTGTTCTGTTTAGCAGTGGTTTTCATTAGAAGGTCAGTCCTCATGAATGTTTGACACCAGAGTGGAGTCCTGTGTGGGAGTGGCATCAGAAGGGTACATGTACTCCTGGGTACGTGTGTTCCAGTGAATCCATGTCCCTGGCAATCCCAGGGCTAAAGTGGTCAGAAGATGACTGAAGATTATGAGCAGCAGAGTTTGAAAATGCCTGGGCATTCAAGATCCTTCCAGAAACATTAACATCCAAAAGCAATGACACAGCTGCAGAAAGGATCTGTTTTCCTTTTGAACGCGTTTCCTCCAGAGCGTATGCTGTGGCCACGACTGCTTGTCCTTGAGTCCTCACTGGGCTTTTGCTCTCTTTTTTAAAAAATTCCTTTTTTATTGTATTTAATAAGAAATAACAATGTGACAGTTTCAGAACACCTCAGTAGTACATTTGCTTCAGGCTGCTCAGGGTGCTGGGGTGCGGGTGGGTCCCATGGAGTGGGGGATGGGATTTGGGGCACTGGGTTTGGGGCACATGCCAGCATCGCCACTGGCCTTTCCTTTATATTTATTTATTTATTTTTTTTTCCAATTCTTTTATTGTTTAAATTTAACAATGGTTATATTACATATTTTCATCATCGGATCAGTTTAGATTAATACATATAGGTATATAAGATTGATCAAACAACTAAACATTAACCTTTCTAAATCCACATTACTTTTTTTTTTTTTTTTTTT
>PVJA010040624.1:7795-18521 GCA_004027025.1 Myocastor coypus | reverse complement strand
AGAGGAGAGGGAGGAGGGGGAGGAGAAGGAGGAACGGGAAGAAGAGGAAGATCAAGAGAAAAAAAGAATTCCATGTGAACCATGTGCCTCTTCTGGGTGTCTTTCTGAGAGAATTAGTTCATCATATGACAATGATACATGCCTATTCATATGTTTAGCCTCATAATGCTCAGTACTCTATACACAAATGACTGATGAAAGAAAATGTACTACATAAACACAATATAGAACCATATATCTACAAAGTCATATAAATATGAGCAATTTCGAGTGAATTGAATGGATGCTCAGTTCATGATAAGTGAAATGAATCAGATTGGAAAAGTTAAATAAACTGTGAACATGAACAATTTAAAAATTATAATAAAAGAGAGGAATAGGAAACAGGGAGACAGATTTCAAAAATGGGAAAAGAATCTGGTGAAGGAGGAAATGGGAAGTACTGGGGTAAGTGGAACCAACATGATTAAGGTGCAGTGTTTACACAAACCTGTCACCCAAGATAAGTGCACTCACTATGCACAACAAATGCATACTAATAAGAAAACCCAGCCGGGCATGGTGGCACACGCCTGTAATCCCAGAACTCGGGAGGCTGAGGCAGGAGGATCGGTGAGAGTTTGAGACCAGCCTGGGCTACAAAACTGAGCTCAAGGCCAGCCTGAACTGTACAGCGAGACCCTGTCTCAAAAAGACAAAAAAAAAAAAAAAAAAAAAAAAAAAAAAAAAAAAAAAAAGATCTCTCTCAGGTATCCCGCATTGAGTCAGAAAGCCCTGTAAATTTTGTCTCCTAATTCCTAATTAAATCTGTCTTCACATCATTAGTGAAAAATCAGTTACAGTTTATATTTAGATGATTCCCAAAGCCTCCTGTGCTCAAAGATGAACCTTTTGGATTGTCCTTGGATTATCAGGTATAGAGCTGAGTAGCTGTTTAGGTGTGGTGTTTTGTCCAAAGAGGTTTGGCAGCTTGGTCTGGAGGTGTTTGTATTTCCTAGCTCAAAGTTTTTTCTGCTTGTCTGCAGCAGTGCTTGAGAGTCTCTCCACAGCCTGTACATCTGTCTGCCTTGAATGTGGCAAACTGTGGGCTAAAACATAAGCATAGATAGATAGATGATAGATAGATAGATAGATAGATAGATAGATAGATATGAAAAAATAAGCCAGAATAAACCACTCCTTTGGGCCAGGGAGATAGCTCCCTGACATAAGTACCTACCTGGCAAGTGCATGCTCCAGAGTTTGTTCCCTTGTACCAAAATGGCGAGGGGAGAGCGAATAAGGCACTCCTTCCTCTAACCTGTGGTTGTCCTGTACTACGTCTCAACAAGGAGGAAAGTCACTGAAACAACCTCTGCTTCCCGAGATTCTTTCAGGGCTCTTCTAAGTGATTTCCATTTCTAGTGACCATCTAACACATACACTATTTAAAAAGACTGCCATAAATGCATGTGAAATCATTTCCGATCTTGCTACTTACTGTGAGGGTGCAAAGTAGAATCATTGCATAACTCCAGTTTTCATCTTGATCAGCTTTCGGACTTATCCAATTTCATCCTTTCTGTCATTTACAGTATGTCCGAGACACAAATAATCATGCTATTTACTTAAAGATATACTTGTTGTTTATTGAGTGAATAAATCACAATTGAACATAAAAAGAATTACAAAACTTTCTTTAATGACAGGAAAATAAGTCTGAAAAGAAATTCCTACAAAAAAAAAAAAAAAACACATTTCATAAACTTCTACTTACCCCTCGTTTTAGACTTCTGTCTTGGTTCTTCCAATTCTAAGCTGCTGCTTTCCATCTTCATTCTCACTTTTCCTCATTTAAGTAAATTTAGCAGCTATACTATTTGTTATCATTCCCTCTGAACTCTGTAATTTACCAATTCATGGTTTTATTTCCTAATAATTTCTGAGCTCTTAGTTTTCAAAGACTTTTAAAGTGATTTAAGTACCTGAATACTAAAACTGAGTTAATTAATTAGAAGAAACAAATTTCATTTAACAAATTTTTCATTGCTTCATTGTTACTTGTTGAAGATTATTTCTGTTGTGCTCCATAGAAAACTGAAAGGCGTGTTCAAAATAACGCTATTTCAGCATCAAACGCAATTCCAGTTCGCAAACTCATTCTTAATGATTACACTGTCAAAAAATAAGTTACTGAAGTTACATTGACTCCTATCAATAAAGTCATTAAGTACTACTTCTCTACAAATTTTGTCATATATTAAACATATATGACAATATGTGTTTACAATATAATATTTCTTTTCTACTAACTACATCAATGAGATTTTGTAATTCTGTTTACTTTAACTATTTTATGTTACGTAGCTAAAATAATGTCTTCCAAAATGTAGTACTAAAAGTACTATTTTAAATTGAGTTCTCATTACTTAACATCTTTAACATATACTGGAACTATTTTAGCCAAAATGATAGAGCTATACTAAAGGCAATGACTTATTGCTAGCTAATGGATTGCCAGCTCTCCAACACTAAAGTTTAATGTAACAGGTTAAACAACATTTAAGTGTTAAATATGCAAATATTATGTACAGTAAAAACACAGATATAAAAAATGTTATTATTACAAATGAAATCCTTGAGAGATTTTGGAGCGATAATTATTATACTAGCTGGTAGAAGCAAGGCTACTGTAAAATGTAGACTGCTATGCGAATAGGCACTTGAAATACATGATAATATGTAAGTAGCATTTTGTTGATATTATACATAATGCAATTCAATGTAATTTTCAAAAGTTAAAGGAATGCTTTTAATTAACACATTTTTATAAAGCATTCATTACGTATTTGTTGCAAAAATGAACATCTTTTTCATATCCCAAAGAGGTATGTTGGAGCTGTATAATCTATAAGGAAATATAATAATACTGTATTTTTCTTAGATTGAATGATCTATATTTATAAGTAAAATCAGATTCTTTTATACAGAGATCAAATATTTTGCTTCAATAAAGTTTTTGCTCAGAACATATGTTGTTTAATTTTCTTTCTTTTTCAATCTGTAGCACACATATTAAAATTGGCAAAATTTCCTACTTATTTTCTTAGCCTTTTATTTCAACTACAGTCAGTTATGGGTTACCCCTATATAATATAAATAAATTGTTCATTTTGCGGCTGGGGAGATAGCTCCAAGGCACAAATGCTTGCTGGGCAAGTGCAAGGTTGTGAGTTTGAACCCCGGTCCTAAAAAAAAAAAAAAAAAAAAAAAAAATTGTTCATTTTGCTGACTTATGTTTTGAACCTATACATTAAGAAATACACACATAGTGTATACAGCTAATGAGATAATTGAGATTTTCATACATACACCTCAATAATTATTCATTTTCTATTAATCAAACTTCTTGTGAAGAGAATGCTAACAGTTACAAGGGTCTTTCTTTCCAAATATCATTACCCTTTTTAAAATTACATCCTGGAGACCTTACCAAGATATATATAATTATAATTTTTTCTATCATTTAGCCTTTTTAATTGCAGAACTTCACAATAAACTTTAAGTACATAAAATGCAATAATTGCAAATTTACATTTTAAATATATGTATCACTTTATAGCAGTAAAATGATCACAAAAACAAGATTTTGCTTGTGGATTTCACATATAAATACCATGTTATTTATAACATAAAGTTTCTTAAATATAAAATATAATTCAATATATTTATTTCTGCCTAATAAAGTTGTGCTCTATTTCTATGATCTAGAACATTTCTATGACTTTTAAATAATTTTAACAAATTTTCACATAAATATAGACATCTTGATTCAGAGACTCTTTTTTTATTTAGTCTGTACCTTAGTGAAAATTAATCTGGATTTTGACTATGATAATTCACCTCTATTTCTGGCAGCAGTCTTCAGCACAAATTTAATCTAAGCCACAATAACCATCTATGTGTACACTTTAAAACCTATTATGAAATAACAAAATTTTTGATTTTTTAATTTATTTGGTAGTTATATGGTCTTACTACGCAGCTCGAACTTGTAGTGATTCTCCTGCTTTCAGCCTGCATCCAGTGCTGTTATTCTAGACATGCACTACAACACCCCAACTTAGTCCTGTCTCAGTGCTCCTGGAGGTGGTGCCAGAGCTGTATGTGATGCATTGGATTGAACCTGCAACCCTGTGCTTGTCTAAGTAGTTGCTTTAGTCCACTGAGCTATCTCACTGACCCCCTGAAGTGACATTAAATTTGACAATGTATTTATTTAATCTATTATATTGACATGTAATTTCATTCTCCAGTCAATGTAAACGTTAATATTTTCTTTTCTAATGCTAAAAATTTTAAACAGCATGTCCATTTCACATGAACAGTGCATTTAACTTCAGACAAGCTACATTTAAAGTATGCAAAATTCACATATGGTTGTGGCTGTCATATTAAACAAGAAAGTTCTATTGAGAAAAGTTAGGGACTTAATTTTATTTACATATCTTGAGCAATTTTTACAATGTTTATTAATGTAGATGAATATATATTGTTTATAAAATTTGATATTATATGATTGGAAATCTATACAATTCTTTTACTTGGAGAATTGCTCATGGTGTGCTTATATCTGACTTTTAGTGGCTTTAATTTTATCAGTAAAGAGGAAACTGCTATCCTACCTATATTCTTTTTCTGTTCATTTTTAGCCTTTGAAATTCCTTTTCTATCTTTCTTATTTCTAAAATAACTCAATGGAAAAGAAATAAAAATTACTTGAATTTGTGGATTTAGTTATTCAAATTTCTATTTTTGATGGCTGAGAGAGAAGACACTCTTCATACAGTAAATATTTATTCCTTCACAATTCCTATAAAAAGTTTGTTGGGGCTGTGAGTGCTGTTCTCCAAACTATACTTTAAAGCTCATTTTTAGAGTTCTGTTACTCAAAAAATTTCCATTGTTCAAATCCAGAGACAAGATGAATGTGTCTGTGGGATTGTTGCCTACTCTGCCATTTCTGAATCAACTTTGATTTTTTTATAGTTGAACAAGTTGGATTGTGTTCAGTGTCCATGATTCTTCAAAAGAAATATTGGTGTACAACAGTTTCTGCTCTTACATATCTGGGTCATATAACAATAGTTCATTTGTTTTTACGTGTTGTGTGTGATCATAAATCAGCAAGAACATTTTCCACAGGGTGCCTGATCACAGATTCCCTACAATTAGTGTGTTCCATGGAAATGACACAAAATACTACAGACCATTGAATTCTGTTCTTTTCACTACTTTTAATTCTCTCTTTTGATTTCATTAAATTAGTTTTACCAAGTTTTATCATAGTCAGCTATGAATTGTGCATGTTTGTTTAAATCATACTACTTTTCAAAACTATTACACATAGACAAACTCTAGGTATATGTTTAAGTGTCCTACAGTCCCAATGCCTACTTACCCATCATTTCCTTTGAGCCACTTAATGCAAGCTGTAGTATTTATTTTCTTTCTAGTCTTAAACATGCTAAATAAAATGCCTATATGCACTTATTTTGAAATGTTAATACTTTAAAAAGAAAGTGAAGATAGACATTAATCCTTAATGTTGTTCATTTGGAGTTCATCTTTTTTTTTTTTTTTTTTTGTCTTTTTAAGACAGGGTCTCACTATGCAGTTGAGGCTGGTCCTGAGCTCACTTTTGTAGCCCAGGCTGGTCTCGAACTCGCATTAATCCTCCTGCCTCAGCCTCCCGAGTGCTGGGATTACAGGCGTGTGCCACCACTCCCGGCTTGGAGTTCATCTTATGTATTCTTAATTAATTTTTCTCAAATTTCTATTAATATCTGACTTTTGGTAAAATCACAAATTTAGCATCTGTATAATATAATTTTTCAACAGAAATATGTGTTTCAAAGGAATAAGCTTGTAAATTACTATTTTAAAATGTTAATTTTGATCTAGGTACATGAAACTCAAAATAATTCTAACAAATGTAATCAATATCAAATATATATGTATACATATATATATTGCTAAGAAATATGCCCTAAAATAACTATAAACATTCAAAACAGACTCTATTAATTAAGTGAATAAGCCAAGCTCCTTACAAATAACATTTTTATCTGTTTTTAAAATTTTTTCATCTCATTTTTTGTTATGCAAATACTCCTGAATTATAATGTATTATTTCTGAATGGATTAAGTTACAGTATCTACAATTAGCTGATGTTAAATAGCTAAAAATGGTAGCAAGTTTAATTTTCAGTTTGGTACTCTAAAAATGGTATCTGACAACTGAAAGTTTTAAGGAGAAGTCAAAGTCATCTTCAGTGCACTCATGATATTATTTATTCAGTTATTCTCTGGTAATGTTTCTCTAATTGCTACAATTTCTCCAATTATTTTAAAGCAACAATTTATAATGTTAGGTTATTTTGGGTGTCTGAATGAAAAAAAAATATTCTTCTGCACAAAAATAGGTGACAGAACTCCCAAGTGAGAGAATTATAGCCACAGAAGGTAGCTACAGTTGACCAGCTGTTCTGTGCCACAGTGCAAGACAGCGTCTAAAAAAAGCAAATGTGTGTGTGTGGAGCAAGATTCTTCTACTGCATCATTGAGTTGGTAGTGAAGCAGGGACATATGGAACTGAGAGAAACAGAGAATGGAATTTTACCTTAATGAATACAATGAATATGTTTATGTAAGCCAAAGTGTTTTCAATGTCACTGTATGACTAATGCTGAAGGAAGCCTTGTTTGTGTCTTTAACTGACATTGGCAGAATTTTTCAAGGCCATTTTATTATGTAAAATACTACACTTTAGAAAAACTCAGACTTCTACTAGGAAAATAAAGTGCTATGAAAATTTTAGCTTAGGAAATAAGTATATTTTATTATCTGCTATAAACTTTTGGTGTAAACTTACCATTTACTAGAAAATTGATAGAATTATATGTCTAAGAGTGTGTATAAAGCATAAAATATCACAACTTTCTTCTGTTTGGCATTGCTTCTGACAAGAAAATATTGTTTCTTTAATAAGAACATCATATATAAATAAGAATAACAGGGCTAGGCAAGTAGCTTGGCAGATTAAAGAACCTGAAAGCACACACAGTGGCCAGGGATTTGGTCCCCAGGCCTGTTGTACTTGATCCATCCCCGGACCCAATCGAGACTGGCAGTGGCGGTGTGAGCTTGTAATCCCCGCTCTTGGAAGGTTGTAAACAAGAGGATCACTATGAGTCGGATCTAGTAGTGTGACCCTCAACACCCTGTAGACCCTTCCTAAAAATACAAATGTAAATAATAAATAAATAAATAAATAAATAAATAAATAAATAAATAAATAAATAAAACACAGAGGCAGTGGAGCTCTGGGTTACTCGAGGAAGAGAAGGAATATCAGCAAAAGTCCAAAACTGAAAATAGTATTTGTGAGCATTCAGAAGTGGAAAAGGCTGGATTTTATTCTGATATATAAATAAAATAGTTCTAAAATTAACATGAAAGACAAGAGTTCAGTATTATGAGACACTGAAAAAAATTGTACTCCAAGTTTCATGACTTGTTTTTATATACAATTTTTAGTTGCAAATATATTTGTTTATAAATATGAATAAGTATATTCTTCCCCTAAAAGAAAGTTGTATGGATATTCAAGATATTTTTTTAAAGTGGACCAAAAAAAAAAAAAAGAGAGAAATATTTTGTTAATCAGCCTGTGGTTTTCTTAAACTAGAATATTAAAAGTCTACTTCAAGTGATAATCTAGAATAATTTGTTTAGACCGGTTATATGTAGTGAAATGACTCACCCTACTGTATTCTAAGATATATTTGATTTGAATTGAAAAGAACAGAGATGGAAGTGCACCTATTGTCAATGGCATCAATTTTACTTTTTAGGTGAAGAGAAGCCCACTTACTTTACTAAACTGCCTGAGTAAGTTTAGTGGTCTCAGAGAATAGCAATTTTAAAATGAATTCATTATCAAACATGGACTATGTAAAGAGTATATTGAAATTCTAAATTTCATTTTTGTGTTGTGAGAATCTTTTAAAGCATTGTTGTTCAAAATGTGAACCATGGACAGAGGCGAAGATGTAGCACACCTGAGAGTGTGCTAGAATCCTAGGCTCCACTCAGTCTGAATTTCCACAAATAATTGAAGGTGTATTTTCTAAAAGGGAAAGGGCGACATAACCATAATAAAATTATCCATTTTCCTTTCATCGCTTTGTGATTTCAAAAGTAACCTGGTCGATCATGAGCCAATGACAAAAAATTTAAAATATGATAAGACCACAAAGTCAAACTCAAAAATAAGAGATACAAATGACCAAAATAGAGAATAAATTAGACCAAATATGTTTGAAAAGGTAGCAGGTTAGTAGGGTGTTTCATAATAATCTAACTTTTAATGAGTTTTAAAAATCATTTCAGCCCAGGCCTTGTTATCAGGTACAGCAAACTCTATGTAATTCGACATGGGATGACTTTGCAGAGTGAGGTTTGCGAATAGTGTTGCTTGGGATATCACAAAGGCATCTGAAATATAAATTAGTGAAATTTGATCATGTGTCCTGGGAAGGTGGATATCATCCAGAATGATTTTAAGTCTAACAAAAAGTTGAAAGGAAACGATATGCAATGATATCCAATCTGGAAGATACTGTTATGGTGAGCAGTTTAGGCACACGAAGTCGTCTTGTTACGGGGACAGACACACTGACCAACTTCATTCATTTTATGAGTGTCATCACACCATAATTTTATGTTGTATTATTTACTAAATGAAAAAAATACATGTTGATATGAATGGAAGGGCAGAGATAAGAAAGCAGAGAAATAATTCCTAGCAAACAGAAAATATGAAAAACAGTGCAAAAATCAGCTTTAAATAATTAGTTTACTAAGCCAGGCCATGGCGGTGCATGCCTGTAGTCCCAGCACCTGAGAGACTGAGGCAGGAGGATTTCAACTAGCCTGGGCTACAAAAAGTGAGCTCAAGGCTACCCTGAACTGCAAAATGAGACCCTGTCTCAAAAGATAAAAAAAAAAAAGAAAAGAAAAGAAAAAAGAAAGATTAGTTTATCTTAAAGAAATTAAGATAATCTGAAAAGATACAAAATCAAATGAGATGTAAATGTTCAAATGATAAGCTAAAATTAAATTTTTCAAAAAGTCAAAAATAAAATAAGTGAATATGCTACCAATATTTATAAAAAGATGTTTATTATTAGAAAAACTAAGAGGCTGGAGATATAACCAAGAGGTACAACATTTTCTACCATTTGCAGGATTCTGGGTTCAAGCCTGAGCAATACACACATATGTGCACATACACACATGCGCACACGCAACACACAGAAATTAATCCTGATAAAATACTGATGGTTGCAGTACCATTGAAATCATAGATGGATAACTTTTAAAACTGAGGATAAAAGCAAGTATAAGAAATTAGAAATATATTTTAAAAATTAAAGGATAGGCTTTTCTGCCGGAACTGACATCTTCCAGTAATTTGCCAAAATGACTAACACAAAGGCACAAAGGACAAGAGAAGGTGAACCCGGTATATGCTCTTTAGGCCTTTTAGAAAACATGAGATGGTTCCTTTGGACATATTCATGTGAATCTACAAAAAGGGCGATATTGTAGATACCAAGGGAATGGGTACTGTGCAAAAAGGAATGCCCCACAAATGCTACCATGGCAAAATGGGAAGAGTCTACAATGCTACCCAGCATGCTGTTGGCATTGTTGTAAACAAGGAAGAGCAAGATTCTTGCCAAGAGGATTCATGTATGGGGGCCCAGCAGGATGGCTCAGTGGTCTAAAGCGCCTGCTTGGGAAAGCTTGGGCTGCTTCAGGGACCGCGGTTCGATCCCCGGCACCACGTGCTGTGCCAGCCCTGCCCTCGGAGCAGGCTGAACCAGCCTTAAAAATGAGTGAATAAACAAATAAAGGTTCTGAAACAAGAAAAAAATAAAATAAAAACAAAATAAAAATTTTAAAAAAGATTAATGTATGTATTGAGCATATTAACCTCTCAAAAAGTCATGCTAGCTTCCTGAAACATTTTGAGGAAAATGATCAGAAAAAGAAGGAAGCCAAAGAGAAATGTACCTGAGTTTAGCTGAAACCCCAGCCTGCCCCTCCTAGAGAAGCACACCTTGTAAGCACCAATGAATGGGAAGCAAACTGAGTTGTTGGAACCTATTCCCTATGAGTTCGTGGCATAAACTGAGGATGTTGCTCTGTCATTCAGCATCTAATTGGCAATGTAAGTGTTCTAGGTCCTATATAAAAATAAAATGGTCTTGAATTATAAGCATGATTTTCTTAGTTGAAGAGGTATGTGGTGCCTTCTTACCTCAGAAATATTTTCAACAGATTTTCACTGTAGCTAGTAATTGTGTCTGATCTTTGCTCTTCACAGTTTTTCTTGCTGAAAGATGTTGCTGAGGTATTGTGCAGATGTATAACCAAATATTCAAATATTTATAAAATAATTACATTGGCTTAAAGAGCCTATAAATCTCTACGGGATAAAGATGCACCAAAATGAATAGAAGTCACTTCGAAACAAATGTAAGACCATTTCAGTTAAATAAATTGTTTAAAGCACAAAAGAAATAAAGAGAGAGAGAGAAGAAAGAAAGAAAGAAAGAAAGAAAGAAAGAAAGAAAGAAAGAAAGAAAGAAAGAAAGAAAGAAAGAAAGAAAGAAAG
>PVJA010040623.1:0-18381 GCA_004027025.1 Myocastor coypus | reverse complement strand
TTTTTTGTGGTACCAGGGATTGAACTCAGGACCCTGCACTTGCCAGACAGGCACTTAATCCACTGAGCTATCTCCCTGGCCCCCTTCACACTCTCTATAAACCTTTTCCTGGAGCGGCAGATATAGATTGGTGGTAAAACAATGCTTATCAGACATAAGGCCCTGAGTTTGATCTCTAACACTGAATGAAAGCAAAACCATTCCTGAGCTCCTGTTGGCCTGGTTTATCCTCTAACACTTGTGGATCTTTAAATGACAAATTCTTCCTTCAACAACCAGTTTGTTCCTGAGCTGTAAAGCTTAATCTTGAAGGACTTCAGTTTCCCTACCTGTGTAACGGAGTGAGAACACAGTAGAGGAGTAGGAAGAAATCTTCCAAACAAAAATTCAGAAAGTATTGACAGCTACTATTAGGGCATTCAAATCAAACACTGAGCATCAGGCATGGCGGTGCATGCCTGTAATCCCAGCACTTAGGAGGCTGAGGCAAGAGGATCACTGCAAGTTTGATATCAGCCTGGGCTGCAAAGTGGGCTCAAGGTCAGCCTGAACTACATAGTGAGACCCCGCCTCAAAATTAAAAAGAAAAAGCCAGGCGTGGTGGCACACGCCTGTAATCCCAGCACTCAGGAGGCTGAGGCAGGAGTATCGGTGTGAGTTCGAGACCAGCCTGGGCTACAAAAGTGAACTCAAGGCCAGCCTGAACTGCATAGTGAAACCCTGTCTCAAAAAGGCAAAAAATAAATAAATAAATAAATAAACCTCAAGTACTCATCTATACTCTATTAGGAAGTTTACTGATCAAAAAAGTACATTTATCTATATTTGTAATTGCTCATACAGTAACACTTTGAAAGCTAAACAAGCTAAATTTTTCCAAGTCACTATTGTGAACACATTAACTGTTCCAAAATTGTTATTTAACTCCCTTTTGAGATGGAATGGGTTCTTTCTAAATCAGAACTATATTTTAAGACCAACTAGTTGTTTTGCTTTTTGTTTTTGTCTAAGAGATTGAATCCAGAGCCCTCATACTGAGACACATCACCCAGATCTTTTTTTTTTTTTTTTTTTTTTTTTTTTTTTGAGATAGGATCTCACTCTCTTGCTCTGTTGCCCTGGCCAGCCTTCATGCCTGACTCTCTAGTTGTCATCTAGGTACAAACTTCAAGGCTCAGTCGCCACACATTTCCACCAAACCAGTGCTGACATCTTCAAGGTTAAGTGAACAGAGAAATGACAGTCTTGAAGAGTCAGAACTGTCCCTCAGCACCCAAGGTTTCTTCATGGAGAGCCCCTTGAGATCAGCTACACTGGCTGCTTGTGCCACATAACCTCTTCCTATCATGCTGTGTTTTCTGTTAAGGAACAAGGTTCTAATTTATTGGGGGGGGGGTTTACAAGAAATCAAACTTAGGACCTTGTGCTTGCTAGGCAGACACTATGCCACTAAGCTATATTTCTAGTCTCCAAGGGTCTAATTTAAAATGATACTATAGCTTAGTGACACAGACAAATGTTTAATATACAGTACATTTGGGCAGAACATAAGCCAGGCATCTATAATCCCAGCACTTAGGAGGCTGATTGACAACATTAATCACGTTTTGACAAAACAAACACACATGCATCCATCTATACATGTGATAAGATACAACAACTCTATAAATTTTTCAAACTTTACTTATTTATGTGTGTATCTTATGGCCAGCTCAGCCTGTGCTGGGGGTGGGGCTGGCCCAGCATATGGTGCCGGGGATTGAACCATAGTCCCTGTAGTTGCCTAAGCTTGCCTAAGCAGGTGCTTTAGACCACTGAGCTATCTCACCGGCCCAAAGAGCTTTATAAATTTTAAGATATTATTGTATATTTTTACTTATTTTTCTACAATGAACACTCATGATTTCTAACATAACAGTAACTTAAGCAGTAATATCAGGGGTGGACATGATACCAACACAGTAACCAGATCTCTCCTTCAATCAGAGCTCAGCACCCAGCAGTTCCCCTGAACAGAGGCTCTCATGACCTTTGCACCCTGTGTCTGTGACTCAGCTGAAATGGGGGTGCTAAGATTTTATTTTAAAAAGCATCAGCCATCAGGTACCAAGATGGTCCCTGATTCCTCTGTCCAGTTCATCTCAACTTTCAGAGCCAATTTACTGGTAACTCTCAACAGTTTAGAAATCATGACCAAAGTTCCTACCTTATGGTCCAAGATTTTACCAGTCACATTCACTGACTTTGGAGAATCAACAACAGAAGAGGTCAGGTTAGTCTGGCAGAGATCCAATTTTAAAATAGTGAACTATTACCTCTCATTTCAGGCTATCGAATGCCAGCTGTTTCAGAATCCAAGAGGGGACAAAGGCTTATCATGTTTAACAACATCATTTTCAAACACTACAGCCACCCAAGTATTTTTGTTTTGAAAACCAAGTGCTGACTCTTGACAGACTATTTGGATACGGGAAGCAGGTATCATCAAGCCTTCTACGATCTGATCAGTCAGTAACATGCTTATCACCAGATGCAGGTATCATTCATCACAAGGCCTAAAGGTACTTAAGCTGCTCGGTGTTCTACCAAAAAGAAAGAAAGAAAGAAAGAAAGAAAGAAAGAAAGAAAGAAAGAAAGAAAGAAAGAAAGAAGCGATCGGAGAAACTCTAATTTCTTCATCTAGTAAAGGTAAAACAAAAGAAAAGAGGTGACAAGGACAGGGCTGGAGGTGTAGCTCAATGGTGAAGAACTTTTGGAACACATGCAAAGCCCTAGGTTCAACCTCAGTACCACAAAAAACAATAAGAACTATGCAAAAACCACAGAGAGACACAGGGAAACAGTGATAGCAAAATATATATGAATGGCAATGAAATATATAATATGAGGGAAAGGAGTAGAAAATAAGAGGGTGACAGTGTCCAAAAATGTCAAGCTACTCCTCACACTGGGTGAGCCAGGAGAAATTTACCAAATCAGAGCTCTGAGACCCAGAAGCAATGCCTCAAGGCTGTTCACATGTATTTCCCCATAAGGGGCTGGTGAACAAAGCTACACACTTAAATAGCTTTCTCACCCCTTCTATCCATCCTTTTTTTTTTTTTTTTTTTTTTTTTTTTGTCTTTTTGAGGCAGGGTCTCACTATGCAGTTCAGGCTGGCCTTGAGCTCACTTTTGTAGCCCAGGCTGGTCTCGAATTCACACCAATCCTCCTGCCTCAGCCTCCTACCCATCTTTTAAGAAAAAAAAAATCACAATTTAGGTGAGTCCTATCCTGTTGCAAAATATTTTCAGTCAAACTACAACAAAAAAGGACAGCATCTGCATATTAATGCACAAAAACAAAAACTGACAGATCTTAAGGATCTGAAAAATGTTATCAATTCAGGCTTATTTGGGGGCTGAATCACTCCCCTTCCCCAAGTATCCTTTCAAAGGAATTGTGTTAAGCACTGAGGACAAGGAGTGAAAACATGTCTATTATAACATGTGCATTTGGTGGATGAAGAATTTGTGCATTCTTGAACTCAAGCCACATTTTCCACTTGTAAATTTAATTCTGTTAAAAAGGAAAGGTTAAAGATCATCTGCCCTTCAACCAGGCTCTGTAAAAAAAGGGAAACTGACCACACTACCTATAAATGTGATACAAGAAGAGAAACCATATGAAAATTTAAGATGACCCCCAACTGCGTATCAAGTGCTAACAGAGGAAGTGGTTTTTATTTGAAAATTGGGGGCTAAAAATAGGATCCATTTCAAAAATACTCTCGTTCTGCTAGACTTTGAAAATACAAACGTAAAGGTTTCAGGCCCCCTGGGCAGAAGCTGCCTCAGATCACTCCGATCTCCATCACTACCCACCTGTCTCGCTGCCTTAGAGGTGGAGACAGAAACTGACGAAGTCACACGTTTGGTAACGCTTCTGCACGTCGCTGACCAATAGACTCCAGAAAGAAAACAAGCCTCCACAAATCCAAAAAAGACATCAGGCCCTGATTAAAAGCTACCCCTCCGGAGGCCCTCAGCAGGAGTTCGGAGCTCCGCACCCGCCCACCCCGTGCCTCTCCCGGCACCGCGGGCCTCTGCGGAGCTCGCTTTCCGGTCGTTCCAAGGCGCCACACATATGCCTACTCCGCACCTTCCTCGCCGCTGCCCAACCTACCTGAACCTCTCGCCTCCTTCAAGTCTTGGCTCGCGCGCGCTCTCCGCAAGGACGACAACGACGCCTTGCCTTTCCTGTCCTTTCTTAAAGGTGACAAATACTGTGCCTGTATACTACACAAGGCTTATTCTGCTTCTCCTTTCTTTCCTCACACAAGTTCCCGAGAGCAGCGATCTTTGTTCTGCTCACTGACGTACCCCACGCGCGTTTAGAACAGTGCTCGGCACACAGTGGGTGCTCAGAACCATTTTCTGGGTGAAGGAACTTCTTAAACAAAAACTGCAGAACTGCAAGAGATGAGATGGAAAAGGACAAACGCGACAGGGGAGAAGCAGACGCGGCCGAGACAGGGCCGAGCCCCGTGTCCCCGCACCGCTGACTGACGGCGGGAGGCGGCGCGCGGTGTCCCGCCAGCGGCGTCGAAGGGCACTAAGCAGACGCAGGCCAAGGAAGCGGGCGCCGGGCAGACACCGGGACCGCAGGAGCTTCCCGGCTCGGCCCCCTTCCAAGGCCACCAGCGAGCTGGGCCCAGCCTCGGACACCTGCCGGTGCGGCCGCCGCGGGCCCTGCGCACCCCGCGGCCTGGCGCCGCAGCCCACGGGCAGGCAGCGGCCTGCTCGCTGTCGGGAAGGGACTCCCACGCGACCGACCACGCGCTCTCACCTCAGGGCGTACGTACGACACGAAGGAGGGCTTGGGCGCCTTGGTGCCGCCGCCGCCGCCGACCACCCCTTTCCCCAGCATACCGCCGCCAGGGGAAGCAGCGACGCGCGGGAACACAGAGGTAGCACCGTATCCGGATCGGGAGGCGGCGGCCACCAGCACTAGCGGCCCGGGCTCCGCCCATCCCTAGGGCCCCGGCAGCCACGGCGACGCCCGCATCCGGCTCCGCCGCCAACACCTCTAGCTCCGCCCACCACTTAGAGCCCACGCCGGAGGCCAAGCCCCATCCTCGCACCGCGACGGATCAGGGCCGAGCTCCGCCCCCCGGAGAACCGCTCCACAGGGCGTAGGCGGTAAAGCCCGCCCCTACGCATATGCTGATTGGTCAAAGGAAACGGCAGCCCAGTCCCGCCTGAAGCTCCTGCTTGAATGAACCTAAAAAGACGTGTCCTCTAACCAACCCAGAGAGCGTTCTCTCTAGACTTCTGACGATTGGATAGCCTGAAGTTGACATCGTCCAAAGATCTTACGGTCACTAATTGTGAGCAGCACTTGAGTGTTTTTTGTTCTCCTGCGCATCTTTTCGATAGAATGTCTAAAGTGGAATAAATAAATATCTATAAAATGAATAGAACTGTGTCAGTTACAAATCCACAATGACATTCAAGGTTTATAAATTTTATTTATTTATTGTTAACAGGCACTACAAGATCACACGTGAACTAAAAAGTTTTCGTCAGTTTTATATTTCCAAGCTGAGTTTTGTTTGTTCTTTGCGTTCCTACCAGGTAGCATATCAAAAGCCCTTTCCCTGGCCCCCCACACACACACACACAAAAAAGCCCTTTCAAATTCTTTTAAGTAAACTATTTCAAAAAGCCCTTAAGAGATTTCTTTAATCTACCATTTAGCCAAGAGTGCAAAGAAAATTTATTCAAATTCCATGTTTGGCCCCCAGCATTGCGCTACACGTAGATGAACAGCACAGCACGCGGCAGTCAAGAAACTCAAACTAGCCAGGTGTAGTGGCTTACTTGTGTAATCCTATCTATTTGGAAGGCTGACACAGGATCACAAGTTCTAGCTCAGCACAGGCAAATTAAGGAGACTGTCAAAATGTTCAATCAGTCCAATCCCAAGAACACACACACACACCGCCCTCAGTGTAGTGCAAAAAGCTCATCTTTGCAGTTAATTTTTCAAGCGTCAGGCACTATGCTGAGCGTTAGTCTCATCTGTGACCTTATTTTTTATCCAATTAATTTTTCCTGCGCTTCCCTTCCCCAAGCCACCCCACCCCCAAGAAAACATAAACTTGCTTGTAGAAACCAGTGTGCTAGTTTTCCCAAACCTGGATTCAGAACAAATCCAAAAGCTCCATTTACAGGCAAATTGCATCCTCAAGCCTACCTGGTGTTAGTAACTCAGGAGCCAACAATGAGCTTCCTTAGCCCCATTTTCAGGTGAGGAAAATGAGAAGAAAGAAATTTACCAAAGTTTCACAGTCACTGACAGGGCTGCAATTAGAAAGCCCAAGTTCTTAACATAATGGTACCAGTCAGGAAGCAGCACTGTGCCTGTGAGAAGCCCAGTGAGACTCCAACAAAAAGATGCAATACTCCTTAGAGAGGTCAAAACCAATGTTACTTTCTATTTCACGGCAGTTTTACTTTTCAAAAAGTAGGTTGACATAGTAGGTCAGTTTTCAGTATGAGTAAATGTCTGCTTTCCTGCTTTTCAAAGTTCTTTGCATGTGATCTTCCAACAGTCACTGCTGGCTATTTGTCCTGCAGCTGATGCAATTGCACAGGACACAGCACTTAAGGAGCTATGAGGGTTAATGCTTTGGGGGGCCTGGGGAGCCAGCTCCATGGCACAACTGCCTGCCTGGCAAGTTTGCACTTGCCACCCTGGTCCCGCAAAAAAAAAAAAAAAAAAAAAGAGAGTGTGTGAGGTTTAATGCTTTGTAGTTATAACCTTGAACTTCTCAGTGATTTTATCTCTAAGTTTTTAAGGTGAAGAGTAATGGAACAGTGGAGCACGTTGGGGAGGCTTGATGTCTTGACTCTGGCTTAGTCCCACTTCCTGAACTTCCCCACCTCCTCTCAGGTGAGGGACCATACTGATTTCTCTATTCATTTTTATTTTTCATATTTTTCGTTGAAGGTCTTTTTTTTTTGGTGAGACCAGGGATCGAGCTCAGGTCTTTGCGTTTGCAAGACAAGCGCTTATTCTACTGAGCTATCTTCCAGCTCTCCTCATTTTTTATATTTTTAAACCTATTATTATTGTTGTTGTTGGGTTTTTTTAAGAATTTTTTTTTTTTCTTCTTTCAGAACTGTTGTTTGTTTACTTATTTTTATGGCCGGATCAGGGGCTGGCACAGCATGTGGTGCCGGGGATCAAACTGTGGTCCCTGCAGCCACCTGAACTTTCCTAAGCAGGTGCTTTAGACCACTGGGCCATCCTGCCGGCCCCATTATTGTTATTATTATTGCCTTTTTGAGACAGGGTCTCACTATGCAGTTCCGGCAGGCCTTAAGCTCATTTTGTAGCCCAGACTGATCTTGAATTCACAAGGATCCTCCTGCCTCTGCCTCATGAGTGCTCGGATTTTTTTTTTTTTTTTTTTTTTTTTTAGGGAAGGGTGTACAGGGTGTTCAGGGTCTCACTACTAGATCGGACTCATAGTGATATGCCTGTACAGCCTCCCAAGAGCTGGGATTACAGGCTTACACCATCACTCTCAGTCTCAGCGCACCTAGGGGTTGAGGCTAGCTGGCAGGCCCTAGTACTTGGATTACAGGCATGCACCTCAATGCTTGGCCCATTTTACTTTTTTTTTTTTTTTTTTTTTTTTTTTTTTTGGCAGGACCAAGGTTCTAATTCAGGACTTTGCACTTGCCAGGCAGGCACTTGTGCCACAGAGCTATCTCCCCAGCCCCTTCATTTTACTTTTTAAAGGGATATTGAGGGCTTGCAAGATAGCTCAAAGGACTAAGTGCCTGCTTAGGCAAGTGTGGGTTCCATTCCCCACACCACAGGCTGAGCCAGCCTTGGCCCAGGCACGCTGAGCGCACCACTGACTCCAGGCATGGTGGTGAACACCTATAATCCCGGCACTGGGGAGGTTTCACGAGGAGTCTGAGCTGCGTAGTGCCCTGTATCAAATATACTTTTCTAAAACAACTAACGATAAAGGGATCTTGTGTGCTGCCACTGATGGCCTCCCTATGCCTAGGCTCCAGCAACCTTCCTGCTCAGTCTCTCCAGTCACAGGGACTATGTGTGCACAGCATCACGTATGGCTTATCTACACAAAACCTAAAGTGGTCACACTGTGGGTGACTTAACAAGCCTTTTTCCTCCAGACCTGTGTTCTGTCTTCTTCAGAAGTTACTTGATTGATCGATCGATTGATTGATTGAGGCACTGGGGATTGAACCCATGGCCTTTGCAGTGAACTACATGTCCAGCCTTTTTTTGAGACAAGGTCTAAGTTACTAAGTTGCCCAGGCTGGCCTCAGCCTTGCAGCTCTCCTGCTCTGGACTTCTTTAGTCCTGGGATTTCAGTCTGTAGCACTGGCTTATTATTCATTAAATTCAGGCTGAGCAGCGGTCCACTGCACTCATTCCCAGCCTCTCCCAGTGGCACAGAAATCCAATTAGCACACTGCTAACCACTGACTGCTGCAGTGTTAAGTGAGTCCTCAGTGAGGGTCGGAGAAGCAAGTGAAGGTTCTCATCCATTGCTGGTGTGCACAAAAGCTGATGAAGCAAGAAAGTAGACAATTTGGAACATCTAAATTGTCACTAGATGTGCCAGTGCACACCTGTAATCCTAGCACTTGGAAGGCTGAGGCAGAAAGATTGTCCCAAGTTTGAGAGCAGCAGGCTCATACAGTTCAAAGCCAGCCTGAACAACAAAACTAGGCCCTATCTCAATAAATCAATTAATAAATAGTGTCATGAATTTCAATTCCAGAAATGTATTCTACTAAATAAAGAAAATCTGAGTGTGATGGTGCACCACTGTAATCTCAGCCCTAGGGAGGCTGAGGCAGAAGGATCACTGTGAGTTTGAGCCCAGCGTGGGCTACACAGTGAGTTCCAGGCTAGGTTGAACTACATAGTGAGACTGTCTCAGATAGAAAGAGAGAAGGAAAGAAAAGGAAAAGAAAGGAAGAGAAGGGAGGTGAGGGGAGGGGAGGAGGGGAAGAGGAGAGGGGAAGGGAAGGGAAGGGAAAAGAAGGGAGGAGAAGGGAAGGGAAGGGAAAAGAAGGGAGGAGAAGGGAAGGGAAGGGAGGGGAGGGGAGGGGAGGGGAGGGAAGGGAAGGGAAGGGAAGGGAAGGGAAGGGAAGGGAAGGGAAGGGAAGGGAAGGGAACTGGGCACAGTGATGCATGTCTGTAATCCTACCACACTGCAAGGCTAAAACAGAGGTTCAAAAATTCAAGTCTGCCTTGGAATAAAAAACTAAACAAAAGGATGGGGCATATTTCACTGTGAAGGCTCTGGGTTCAGCCCCCGTCACACAAACACACACACACACACACACACACACAGAGGGAGAGAGAGAGAGAGAGCTACTTCTCTCTGGTTTCTCGTTGCACCGCAGGGTCTCCCTTTTGCATGGCCCTGAATCACTGTCATCTGCCACACATTACTCAGTCCCCAGGGCCCTCCATAGAGACCTAGCTGATAGACTGGTCCACCTTGGACTTTCAGTCTCCAGCTTCTTTATAAAATTTTTGTTACATTGGAAATCGAAGTCAGAACCTTGCATTTGCCAGGCAGGCACTGTGCTGCTGAGCTATATCCTTGGCCCTAAAATTTATTTTTATTCCAACCTCTTTTATTCATTTATTATCCAGCTGAGGTATCTGGTGATAGCAACAGGAAATGGATTAATAGTATAGTATGAGATTCAAGAAGTGATTAGAGTGAGGCCCAGAACAATATGCATAGTAGAGTAGCCACTACTTATATTTCTTTTTTTATTTTTATTTTTTATTTATTTTTTTCTTGTTTCTATGGCCGGCTCAGCCCGCCCCGAGGACAGGGCTGGCGCAGCATGTGGTGCTGGGGATTGAACCGCAGTCCTTGCAGCCGCCCAAGCTTTCCTAAGCAGGTGCTTTAGACCACTGAGCCATCCTGCTGGGCCCCCACTACTTATATTTCTAAAGACGATCAAAGAGCACATACCCGAAGATAAACACACATTCATATTTATAGAAAATGCCTTTCTCATATGTACACAGAGTACTTGTAGTTATTGATAACAGGAAGTGTGACATTGCTAGATTTTTATAAAGAGAAATTGGGTATTGGGCCTTGAACTCACTATGTAGCCCAGGCTGAACTTGAACTCACACAGCAGTCCTCCTGTCTCAGCCTCCCACATTCTGGGATTATAGTCATGTGCCACTAAACCCAGTTTAATTTTTGAATTGTGAATCATGAGAATTATTATCTAGCCTTAACAATAAATCAATTTTTTTTTCTCAATTTAAAGATAGCTTTTTGTGGGCTGGCAAGATAGCTCAGCAGTTTAAAGCACCTGCTCAGGTAAGCTTAGGCAGGTGCAGGGGACCATGGTTTGATCTCCAGCACCACATGGCACCCAGCCCCATCCTCAGGGTGGGCTGAGCCAGCAAAAAATAAAATAAAATAAAGATAGATTTTTGTAAATACTTGTCATGCTAGCACTCTGGGAGACTGAGACAGTTGGATTATTAGTTTGAGCTTAGCCTGGTCAACTCACTAGTTCAGCAAAACCTGGTTTCCTAAAAGGGAGGGAGGCAATGTTTCAGAACCCCTATTTCCAATAGGATCTGACAACCAGCCCACATTCATCACAGAGGCAGAGTAGCTGGTGGACAAAGGACTAAAGACTACCTGAAACCTACATACTGGATCCAGTCCCCAGAGATAAAGAAACGTGGAGAAATAAACCAGACCCCAAAGCTACAGCTAAGCAAGCTGTGTCAGGTTTTTCCTCCTATGAAATTCTCTGTGGACAGTCACCTCCTTTTATTAAGAGAGTAAGCCGGGACTTGAAGGAGTTTGGAGCTCTCACCCTGAGGCAACAGATGCAGGTGTTAGGCTCAACCTTACCGGCTACATGGATCAGTTAAGGAGCAGGTGCCCATGAATTTGACCACAGATGCTTTTTCAAGCCAGGGGATGTTGTGTGGATACAGGAATGGAATGTCCAACCCCTGGAACCCCTCGGGAGGGGCCCATCCACTGTTCCACTATCCACCCGCACTGCAGTAAAGGTGGATGAGATGTCACGTGGCTTCACGACAGCAGTCAAGCGAGCATCTCAAGGCCGAGAGTCTGTCCCCAACTCATTGGTACTCAGTCTTGTTTCGTTTTGTTTTGTGGAACCAGGGACTGAACTCAGGCCCTTGCACTTGCCAGGCAAGTGCTTATTCTACTCAGCTACCTCCCCAGCCCCTCACTGGCACTTTGTAAGCTGACAGTCTGGAAGAAACAGACCAAAACCTTAGGTACACCACTGAAAGAGGATAACCTGCTCTAGTCACACAAGTGGCTGGCCAATCTGCACAAGGCAGAAGCCTTGTGGTGACACAGATGGCTTGCATCCTTTCTGTGAGTATCACATACTGCCAGCCCTTGCTCTGAACCCTTTTGGGTTTCTAGTGCTTCCTTTTGCCATAGTAGCAGAGGCTGTACAGCCCAGACTCTGAAAGTTCCTTTCTGTTAAGTGATGGAGGAGCCAACATAGGAGATCATGAACTCCAGGAAGTTAAAGGGTTAGGCAGTGCAAGGCTCTGCATCCAACTCCCAACTCCACAGCAAGAGAACAAAACCCCAGCAGTGAAGGCTACAGAATAATATTGGCCACTTCTGGTGAACAAGTCATTTCAGTTTAAAGCAAGGGTTGTTAGCAAGACTTTGCCATTTTCTGTCTCTGTTTCGGCACAGGTCTCCAAATCATTCAACAAATTCTACTACTTTTTTTTTTTTTTAAGAATTTTTATTTTTATTTATTTTTTTCTTGTTTCAGAACCTTTGTTGTTTATTCACTCATTTTTATGGCTGGCTCAGCCCACCCCAAGGGCAGGGCTGGTGCAGCATGTGGTGCCGGGGATCGAACTGCGGTCCCTGCAGCCATCCAAGCTTTCCCAAGCGGGCGCTTTAGACCACTGAGCCATCCCACCAGGCCCCAAACATTAGTTTTTTTTTGTTTTTGTTTTTTTTTTCTTTTCTTTTTTGGTGGGATTGGGGTTTGAACTCACAACCTTGCACTTGCCAGACAGGCACTTGTGCCACGGCGCTATCTTTCCCCAGCCCCTCTACTACTTTTTTAAAAAATCTTTTCTAGGTAGACTCTCACTGTGTAGTTCAGGCTGACCTTAGAACTCACTTCGTAGCCAGGCTGGCCTACAACTCAGAGACTCTCCTGCCTCAGCCTCCTGATTGCTGTGATTATAGGAGTATGCTACCATGCTCAGCCTCAAACATCTTTGTGTGTGTGTGTGTGTGTGTGTGTGTGTGTGTTTCAAGGGAGGTTCTACAGGGTGTTCAGGGTCTTACTACTAGATCGTAGTGATCTGCTTGTTTACAGACTTCCAAGAGCTGGGATTATGGGTATGTGTCACCATACCTCAAAAATCTGAGCCTTGCCGGGCGTGGTGGCGCACGCCTGTAATCCCAGCACTCAGGAGGCTGAGGCAGGAGGATCGGTGCGAGTTCGAGACCAGCCTGGGCTACAAAAGTGAGCTCAGGACCAGCCTCAACTGCATAGTGAGAACCTGTCTCAAAAAAAAGACAAAAAAAAAAAAAAATCTGAGCCTCAAAAATCTACTCCCATAGTTTCTTTTTCTTTTTGCTTTTCTTTCTTCTTTTTATTTGTCTTTTGAGACAGGGTCTCACTATGCAGTTCAGGCTGGCTTTGAGCTCACTTTTGTAGCTCAGGCTTGTCTCAAACTCACATCGATCCTCCTGCCTCAGCCTCCCAAGTGCTGGCATTACAGTCATGCACCACCACACTCAGTTCCATTCTTTCTTTTTCTTTCCAATCTTTTTTTTTTTTCTTGTTTCAGAACCTTTGTTTGTTTATTCACTTATTTTTATGGCTGGCTCAGCCCGCCCCGAAGGCAGGGCTGGTGCAGCATGTGGTGCCAGGGATCGAGCCTTGGTCCCTGAAGCCGCCCAAGCTTTCCCAAGCAGGCACTTTAGACCACTGAGCCATCCCGCCGGGCTTTCTTTCTTTCTTCCTTTCTTTCTTTCTTTTTGTTTGTTTTTATTATGGTCAGTTCAGCCTACCCTGGGGGTGGGGCTGGCAAAACATGTGGTGTTGGGGATTGAACCGTGGTCCCTGAGGTTGTCTAAGCTTGCCTAAGCAGGTGCTTTAGACCACTGAGCCATCTCACCGGCCCTCCCATTATTTCTTTTGATATCTTCTTAGGAGAATGTCAGAAACAGTTTAGGCCTTTTCCAACTCCCTAAGCCTGTTGAATCTATGCAGTGCCTAGTACTGTCAGATATGTCTAGGAATAAATCTATGTATTTAGCATCTTCCTCAGAGGCAAGCTAGACACTTCTCAATGTCAGAGGCTTCTTCTCTGCTTTTCCTTTTTTTTTTTTTTTTTTTTAAGAAAACAGAACAAGGGGCCCAGTGGGATTGCTCAGTGGTCTAAAGGGTCTGCTTGGGAAGCTTGGGCGGCTTTAGGGACCGAGGTTCGATCCCCGGCACCACATGCTGTGCCAGCTCTGCCCTCTGAGGGGCGGGCTGAGCCGGCCATAAAAATGAGTGAATAAACAAACAAAGGTTCTGAAACAAGAATTTAAAAAAACAAAACAAACAAAAAAAAAAACCAAAACAAAAAATAGGCCAGGTGTGGTAGTTCATGTCTATAATCTCAGAAATAGGGAGGCTGAGGCTGAGGATTGCTTGAGTTGGAAATCAACCTGGGATACAAAGTGAGTTCAAGGGCAACCTGAACTACGTAGTGGGACCCCATCTCAAAAAAGACAATAACATAAAACAAAAATTCAAAACAAGATAATAGGACAGTAACAGTAGTTAATATATTGCATATTGTTAGCTTTAAATTAATTACTCTCAGAGCACAAGGTGCAGACATTTAATGTCCAAATACAGGCTGGGGATAAGCTCAGTAGTATAGTGCCTGTCTTGCAAGCCTGAGGTCCTCAGTTCAATTGCTGGGTACCCTCCCCCCAAAAGTTGTCCAAACAATATTTGCACGAACCTTCCTCTTTAATGAACTAAGAGAAATTAGTAATATGTGGAAAGGAAAAAGGGAAGGAAAACCCAAATATATTTTTCCTTTCTTTTCTCTTCCCCTATCCCAGTTTCTTTCCTTTTGAACCATTTCTTCCCATTTTACAGTACCTACTGTACATTTTGTTTGTTTATTTATTTTTATGGCCGGCTCAGCCTGCCCTGAGGGCAGGGCTGGCACAGCATGTGGTGCTGGGGATCGAACCGCGGTCCCTGTAGCCGCCTGCAGGCGCTTTAGACCACTAAGCCATCCTGCCCAGCCCTTTAACTTTTGTTTGTTTGTTTATTTATTTTTACCTACTGTACATTTTAAGAAAATCTTTTATCCATTATTTATTTGGTACATGGTCTTGCTACACAGCTCAGACTTGTAGTGATCCTCCTGTCTTAGCCTCTCCAACTGGGATTGTAGGTGAGCAACACCACCCCTGGTTTTGGTGGCTGGCACAGCATGCCCAGAATGGGGCTGGCACAGCATGAGGTACCAGGGATTGCACCCTGGTCCTTGTGCTTACCAGGCTGGTGCTTAGACCACCAAACTATCTCCATAGCAATATTGTACACTTTGGATCTTATTGACTTTTTCAGCTTCTCACACTAGGGAAGCAATACAATGTTTACAAATGTGTTCATTTCATTTATGTGTATAGTTTCAAGTTGAATCCATTTGCCTATAAAAGTCTCCAAATTATCTTCCTTTATGGCTGAGTAGTACTGCATTATATAAAAAGAACATATGTATTTCTTAGTTGATGGGCATTTGGGTTGTCTCCAAGATCAAGCGCTAATAAATTGTGCTGCTACAAACATGGGTTCACATATATCACTGTGGTACAACATTTGAATTCTTCTGGGAAGATACCCACAAGGGCAGTAGCTGGTTCAAGTGCAACATTCAGTCCTAGTTTTTTGAGGAATCTCTACAGATTTCCATAGTGGTCGTACCAGGTTATACTCCCACCGATAGTGGAGAAAGGTTCCTTTTTCCCCACACTCTCTCCAGCATTTGTTATTAGTTGATTCCTTTATGATAGCCATTCTTTCTGGAGTTAGATTGAATCTCAGTGTTGCTTTAATCTACATCTCTCAGATGACCAAAAATTGAACATTTTTTCTTTATTTGCTATTTATATTTCTTCATCTGAGAAGAATGATCTTAGATATTCATTTCTGGATTGGGTCTTTAAGTTTGGGAGGTCTATTTTTTTTTAAAGTTATTTATAATCATCCTTTTTCTGAGGACCAACTGCTAAAATTTTTTCCCACATTGCAGCTTATCTGTTCACTCTGTTGGTGGTTTCTCAAGCTGTGCAACAGCTTTTCAATAAGATGAGAACCCAGCTTTTGATTGCTTGTGATAGTTACTGTTTTTTTGGTGCTAACAGGGACTGAACTCAGGACCTTGCACTTGCAAGGTAAGCACTTATTCCACTGAGCTGTCTACCCAGCCTAGTTACTGGTTTGTTTGTTTTTTTTTTTTTAATATTTATTTATTTATTTATTTTTTCTTGTTTCAGAACCTTTGTTTGTTTATTCACTCATTTTTATGGCTGGCTCAGCCCACCCAGAGGGCAGGGCTGGCGCAGCATGTGGTGCTGGGGATCGAACTGCGGTCCCTGAAGCTGCCCAAGCTTTCCCAAGCAGGTGCCTTAGATCACTGAGCCATCCCACTGGGCCCCCACTGTGTTTTTTTCTAAATTTAATTTTTTTTTTCTTGTTTCAGAACCTTTGTTTGTTTATTCACTCATTTTTATGGCCGGCTCAGCCCGCCCCAAGGGCAGGGCTGGCGCAGCATGTGGTGCCAGGGATCGAACCGCAGTCCCTGAAGCCACCCAAACTTTCCCAAGCAGGCGCTTCAGACCATTGAGCCATTCCACCAGGCCCCTAGTTACTGTTTTTGATCAGACTTTTCCTCTACTTTTTCCCCCTCCTAATACTAAGATTGAACTCAGAGCACTCCACAGAGTTTCAGCCCCAGCCTTTTTTAGTTTTTGAAACAAAGTTTCCATAAACTACCCAGGCTAGACTTGAATTTGTAATCCTCCTGCCACAGCCCAGGATTACAGTGGTGTGGTATGTTCTTGTACCGCTTCCCTTGCTTTGAATAGATTATTCCATGGATGGAAAGGCTTCAGGACTTGATGGACCGTCCAAGCCTCAGGAATGGGGACAGAGCGCCCTCTATGGGACTATGTAGAATCAACGCTGAGAAGGAAGGTGTCCAGTTGACTTGTTGAAAAAATGTTAGGCTGGGCCTATTCCTACCTTCCCCTTGTCAGGAGGCCTCTACTGCACACTCTCTCTAAGCCATGACCACAGGAAGAGTGGCCTAGAACATTTAGAGCTGGATAGAGACAACTTTTGAAGAGGGAGTCACAAGGTCCAGTGAAACAAAACAAATTTCCCAAGATCACACAGGGTCACTGTTATCCTGCATTTTATGAATACAATGGGATTTCTTTTTTTTTTTTTTTTTTTTTGCCTTTTTTTGAGATAGGGTCTCGGTATGCAGTTGAGGCTGGCCTTGAGCTCACTTTTGTAGCTCAGGCTGGTCTCGAACTTGCACCAATCCTCCTGCCTCAGCCTCCCGGGTGCTGGGATTACAGGCATGAGCCACCACGCCCGGCTTTTTTTTTTGGATTTCTAAACGTTGGTGCTAAGCACTGACACTCAGCTTCTGAGCTTTGTCCTTGTCAATTTTAGGCCTTAAAAGTTAGATGATTCATTGTGAGTGACTTCTGAGTTTTTTCTTTTCTCTTTCTTTCTTTCTTTTTCTTTTCTTTTCTTTCCTCCCTCCCTCTTTCTCTCCTTCCCTCCCTCTCTCCCTGCTTTCCTTCCTTCCTTTTATTTTTTTGAGACAGTCTCACTATGCAATGCAGACCAGACTTGAACTTAATAGGTAGCCCATACTGGCCTCGAACTCAAAGAGATCCTTCTGCCTCAGGGTCCTGAATGCTGGGACTATAGGCATGTACCACCATGTCTGGATTTCTGGGTCTTCTTCCCCTGCCTTCTGGGCTGAAGCCAAGACTCTGGGAGTACACAAAGCCTCTGAAGGGCTTGGTGGGTGAAACTGCTACCTTCTTGACGTCAATCACATGGGGTTGGCATCTGCAGTTGGGTCTGAGGTCATTTCCTCAACCACAGTCCCTCCTTCCTTTGGGCTCCTCCTATGAGCTGGTGACATAGTAACTCCTGAGACGCAGCTTTGTCCGCATCCCTCTCAGTGAAGAGACCACCCAAGCCACGCGTAGGTGCCTGTTTCCTTAGCTGTCTCTCCTCATGTTATAGGCAACTAAGTTAGGTTAGAAATATAGGCAGGCCTGGCAGGATGGTTCAGTGGTCTAAAGCGCCTGCTTAGGAAAGCTTAGGCGGCTGCAGGGACCTCGGTTCGATCCCCGGTAGCACATGCTGTGCCAGGCCTGCCCTCAGGGCAGGCTAAGCCAACCATAAAAATAAATAAATAAACAAAAGTTCTGAAACAAGAAAAAATAAAAAAATATTATAGGCAGCCAGACAGGGTGAGGCCCTTCAAGGAGCCAGAGCAGAAGCTGGGATATCTTGCAAGTGCGGGGAGACACAGACACATCTGTTGAGGGCCAAATGTTGTTTCCTGCCCACTTGCTATGTAACTTGCTTCTCATTAAATTATAAACTGATTAAAGTTAAATTGTATTACCTAGGCGAGCAGTTCTCAACCTGTGGGTCGTGACCCCAGGGGAGGTCAAATGACCAAAACACAGGGGTTGCCTAAAGCCATCGGGAAATACACATTTAAACCCATGCTATGCCATGGTGAAATACTTTTTTTAAAGAATTTTTTATTTTATTTATTTATTTTTTCTTGTTGCAGAACCTTTATTTACTCACTCATTTTTATGGCCGGCTCAGCTCGCACTGAGGGCAGGGCTGGCACAGCATGTGGTGCTGGGGATCGAACCACGGTCCCTGAAGCTGCCCAAGCTTTCCTAAGCAGGTGCTTTAGACCACTGAGCTATCCCACCGGGCCCCCTGACATGGTGAAATGTTTTTTTTTTTTTTAATTTTATTTATTTTCCTGTTTCAGAACTTTTTTATTTATTTTTATGGCCGGCACAGCCCGCCCCGAGGGCAGGGCTGGCGCAGCATGTGGTGCCGGGGATCAAACCGTGGTCCTTGCAGCCGCCTGCAGGTGCTTTATTTTATTTTTTTTTTCAATTCTTTTATTGTTTAAATTTAACAATGGTTATATTACATATTTTCATCATCGGATCAGTTTAGATTAATACATATAGGTATA
>PVJA010040622.1:0-18192 GCA_004027025.1 Myocastor coypus | reverse complement strand
AGGACAATATGCAATATGTCAACTTTCAAAGAAAAGAAAGGGGAAAAGAAAAAAAAAAAAGTAATGTGGATTTAGAAAGGTTAATGTTTAATTGTTTGATCAATCTTATATACCTATATGTATTAATCTAAACTGATCTGATGATGAAAATATGTAATATAACCATTGTTAAATTTAAACAATAAAAAAATTGAAAAAATTAAAAAAAAATGGAAGTAGAAAAAAAAAGGAGAGAAAAATCTATGTGCTTAAAATTATTAATTAATGAATGTAAGTATGTGTGCATACATGTATAATTGCTGATATGTCATAGGTATATGTGTATATTATATGAAGGATACACACATATAGAAAAGTAAGACTTCTGTGTAATGTATGGTGAGTTTCTCAGGCAATACAAATTTTATTGATGTTTTATAAAGTATGTGTTGACTAAAAATCAAGGACAGAAAGCACAATTGTATACATGATAGTTAATGACATTGTTACATGTATATAGATTATACTTTGTATTCTTTGAATATAAAAATTAACAAAACTTTTAGTGGTAAACAGTTTATGTGCATGTATTGTAGGCATGTATATCCCTCAAACAACACTAATTGGCTAGTATGCAATAATCAATTTGAAAGCTTATCTGGATTTCATGAAAATAGGTCAGAAGTTTGAGAGAAGTTTGCTTAATGAAAAAACATATTGGAGTGAGGGAGGAATGTAATGCATTCCCTGCATTCAGACAGCCACAGAGAAAAACAGCTCAGTAAATTCAAAGCATGCAGTTCAAAGTTGTTGTAATTACACACTATTTCCATTTCATCTTACCTTATGGTGTATGCTCATTATATTCTGCTGTTTATCCAACCCATTACCCACTTCCCTCCCTCTGAGGTCATTAGAATGGCATTTCCTCATAGAACATTACTACCTCACACTGCAATTGGTAATGAAATGAAAGGGATTTTAGTAATAGGAACAAAAAAATTCCTTTTAACAAAAATGCAGAATTGTCATTGTCTGACTAACTTTCACCCAATCAAATATCATTCAGTATTACAGAGATTATTTTCCTTTTGTTATTTATTTATTTTATTTATTTTTTTTTTTTTGATGAGCACTATTAAATTATACTGGCTAAAATCCATCAATAGAGACATTTACAACTTGGAGAAATTCCAGATACTATCAAGCCAGACATTTTTATTTGGAAGAATCCTTGGGCAATGCTTTCAAATGTCAGGAGAGTCATTTTCACATAGGGTGACTTGTTATTCTACAAAAAATATGGAACATAAGGCATAATTTCTGACAGAAATGTTTTTCAACTTTTGGAATTTTTTGGTTTAGTTTTCTGTTTTTTTTTTTTTAAACAAGCATAAACAAGTTTTGTTACATAGCCCATGATTTAGCTTTTCCATTGTCAATAACTTATAGAAAGTGAGAACAATTGTTGGCTTATTTATTTCAGGATAAAAACTTTTTGGAACTTTTCTGAGGACAATGGAACTTAAAATTGAAGTTGAAGAGCTGAGAGATAGCTCAGTAGAATAACCATTTGCCTGACATGCACAAGGGCTTGAATTCAATCCCCAGTTATGAAAACAAGAAAAAAATCAAATCAAAGCTGAAACCATTTTTAACATAGTTAGTTGTTGCAAGGTCTAACCATGCAGCTCCAACTCGTGATGATCCTCAGGCTTTCAGCCTCCTCAGTACTAGGATTACAGGCCTGTGCCACCTACACGTGGCCTCTGGACAGCTCAGTGTGCCCTGGGGGGGAGGCTGGTGCAGCATGTGCTGCTGGTATAGAATCATGGTTCCTGCGCTGTCCTAAGTTTGCCTAAGTAAGCCCTTTTCTCTGAGCTATCTCACTGGCCCCTAAGCTAAAACTTCTAACATCCCAAGTGAATCTCTTAGGGGGAGAAACACTGGGACATAAGCTTTTCCTTGGTAATCTTCAGCAGTAATGCTTAAACTACTGGAAGGAAGAGGACATTATCATTTGAAACCAACAAGGCAAGTTGAAATTAAAGAAATTGATAAGTAGTGTTGGGACGAGTGAAGAGTAACCTCTAATAAAATCTCACCTGCTTTCGTCAAGGTCTTGATCAAATAGCTTTCATACTTACTGAAAATGGATAATTCATGTGAACTATTTTGCTACTACATTTCATATTTTGAAAGTTATAACTACTTTTTCCAGTGATATTTCAGAATAAACATAAACATTTTAATGGCTTTTGGTATATGTTTTCACACCTGTGCTTGATCTGCATAAATAAATGCAAGACAGAGGGACAGATAAGAAGATGACATGATGACTGTGGACCAAATATTCTTCTGGAATATTTGTCATCATGATATAGCCCAAATACCAAATTATGAAAATAATTTATGGAGAAACTGTTAGTGATTAAGATTATTCCACATATAAACTTCATTTCATTCATAGAATGCCTATTTTTTAAAGGCTTTTTCATAGGACATTGCATTTTTTGTTTTTATAGAAAACTACAAGCATAAAATTAGTGGGACACTGAAACTCGATTGTCTGTGTCCTCTTGCTATATACATTTATGGACCATAGACAATATGAAGGAAAGAACTTAGAGTTGAGATGCCAAAATTCCAAAGGATATAGGGTAACGAAGGTCAAGCTGGAGCATAAAGCAACTTATAACCAGTCCAGGTGAGCTCTAATATCTAGTCCTTCAGCGAAGCCGAAGACTCCCTCGAAGCTCAAGCCCATTTTTCCTAGCATGCTGAGCTCCATTGGGTAAATTTGAACCACATGATCCTCAGTTTAATTCCTTTATTATTAAGGAACCGATGTTAAACCAAGTTTTAAAAAGTGTTTAGCATGCCTGGGCATCTTCCTTGTTCCCACAGTGCCTCTGAGGTCTGTGATCCTCACACCACTCCTTGGGAACCCTATCAGCATGATATGGTGGGAAGAACTATAACCTGCTGTAGATGCTGAGTGAGCGGCAGCGGCTCACCATTCAGGAGCTGAGTAGCCTCGGCTTCTTAATTGTGGATCCAAAAGACTCTGCAGACAGTGTCACAAGTACGACTGAAAAACATGGAAATGATGAGCTTAAATTGTGCCTCTTTATGACAACAAATCGCTTTGCATAAATGCTATTCTAAACCAAGTAGTTTTTTAATTTCTATCATGTACCCAAAATCAACTGTGGAGATATTTAAAAATTTGCAATGGACACAGCCTGTTTCTGAAGATTGTTAGTTGTTTCTTGTAGGTCTTGAATTTCACATTTTTAAAGCATGTCTCACAAATCTTAATTGTATCCAGAGTTGAAAATCAATAAACTGAAGAGTGCAAAGACCAGTAACACTGGATAGTACATCCCCCAAGGAAACACATCACATCATGCAAAGGATAGGAAGGAGTAGGCCTGGGCAATTGCACAATAGTTTAAACACTTGCAAAATCCCCTGGGTGCGATCCTTGGTACAAAAAAATATCAGGAAAGAAAAGGACAAGGAGTGATGGTGATGATTGCTACTGGAGTCTTTACACAGGAAGTGGAGACCTGTTAGATTTGAAGATGAGTTGGAGAAGTGGCCTAGAAAAAGAGTGAAGATCATTGTCATAAGTACAGCAGATAAGCAAACTGGTTCAGATTATGAATTATGAGAAACTAGGTTGACTAAATGCATAAAGAAATTTTGAAATTGGACAGTTCATCCTCAAAGAATTTTTAAAGTCACTCCTATAAAATGACTAAAAGAATATTATGAAATGTTCAAGCTAATTTTTTGAGTTAAGTAGATAATGAACTAGTTGTAAAAACAAAGTGACAGACGCTTTTAATCACATCAACAAAGTAGAGAAACCCTTAATCTTGTAGGACATGCTGATAACTACATATTCTCTCCACACTTATTTAGATTTCACAGACAAGCGCAAATTGCTTCAGGAAATGTTTCCCTGTAAGTGCATCTAATGTGACCAGCATCATTGAAACATAATTTAACTTAGCTATAAGGATAGGGAAAATCGATACCAAAAGTGTTACTTTTTTCTCTTTAAAACAATGCTAAAAATCAGTGGAGCAGAAAACAAAACCGTTAGCTACATCATTGTGCTCCTGGAAAGAATAATACAGGGCTGGATAGAACAGGGGCTATTGTACTTATGTCCCCTTTGCTGAGCAACCGGCTTGACAGCTGCCAATTCAAAGAAGAGAGGAACAGTTTGACTTACAGCTCTCAGTGAGCTCAGTCCATGGCGCACCACTTCCACAGCAGATACAGCATGGCAGGACCAAACTGTGTAGCACATGCTGGCCAGAAAGAAGAGTTAAGTCAGGATCAGGAACACCCCTTTTTAGGTCATGCCTCCTCTCTTCCTAAGAAGTTGCTCTTCTAAACATAGTAAGACTTTGGGGGAACATTATATATTTAAAAACAATAACATGCATATTCGGTATCCATATGAAATTAACAAAGCATAATCAGTTCATAATCCCATTTCTCACCCTTTTGTTTTCTTGTATTTTGAGTTCCTCAAGCTGTGGCTATTCCCTAGAGGAAGGCCTTTGTTTGTTTTGTTTTGTTTTCTGCTTATTGTACCAGCACAACATAAATCACCCACCAAATAAGCCTCTTGGCATGGGACATACTTCTAATGTTATTTCTAAGGTTATATCAGTTTTCAAATAGCTTGAAGGAAAAAACCCTCTCTTACCATAATGTAAAATTTGTCAGCTGTAGCTACATGATGCAGAAAAGAGCTTTATTTGGCTTTGAACTTCAGGTGTCATAGGCTGCTAAAAATAAGCCAGGCACACCTGTGTTGTTACTTGAGCCCTTAGACCAAAGCCTTGGGTTATACTCTGTTTTCAGAGAAGTGTTGATAGTTAGACAGATGCTTAAATTTATCAGCTACATTTAAATGAGTTCAAGCTAGTACCGTTTTTCCACAATTAGGGCAATAATTATGACAGTAATTCACACAGTGTGAAATTCATCATACAGCCCAGCTGATGATAAAGTGCTATTTTTGTTCTTAACTTTTCTGGTTTCATTTAATGTTTTAAAAATAAGAGCTTGCTTTAAATAAAAATACTACTAATAAGAAAAGTAATTCAATAAAAAATCAACACTGAATACCATGAAGAAAATTTTTAAGCATTTGTTTTCCTCCCTTATATAGAAACGCTAGAAATCATATTTCTCATGGCTATAAATGTTCATGAAAATGTTCAGTGTTACTGATTATTGTATATTTCATATTTTCTAAAAACATATGTATACAAACCACAAACTTGGAAGACTTTGGAAGTTTTGATTTTCAAACATGATCACTATAGGCCCAGAATTTTTCCCTCCCTAGCCCCTCTTTTTTTCTCTCCTTTCCATCCCCTCCTCTTTCCCTCCCTCCTTCTATGTTGGTTGTGGATCATACTCAGGGATTCAGAGCAGACAAAGCAAGTAACCAATCACTGTACCACTGAGCTCCATCCTTCGTCCTAAAGTTTCTACTAAATAAGGCTCTTTTTTAATTTATTTTTTTCTTACTCTTAATAAGAAATAATATTGTGACAGTTTCGAAACATGTTAGAAGTACAGCCACAATAATTGATATAATGCGTATTATTGTCTTCACAGTAGTTGTTCAGAATGCAAAATACAGACATGATAACTTTTCTAGATGCTGTTGGTACAAATATTTCTTCTCATTGAACTAAGAGAAAGTAGTTATATACATAGAGCAATATTCCATAATAGTAGTGGGTTACTGGCAAAACCGGCAATGTCAGAAGCTGCTGACTTGAGCCTTTTACAGGTCAGCATACTAATCTGGCTTTACTTTTAATGCTTCCTGATTAAACTTTTCTGCTGGATGGTTAAGTCCAAGTTAAAGCAAGACCTGTATAACAGAACATGTAACTTTGGTATCTTCCAAGGTCAGTCAAATCCCCTCAGGATTTACCTTGAAACCATGTATAGTATTTTGCAAAATTTTTGCCAGTGTCAGCTGTCTGGATGAGTCATGGTCATTGCTTGACCAATTTGCTCTCTGTGAAAGCCTGAGAATGTTTTCTCTCTAGGTGACTATCCTTAGACACAGTATACATTGTCTATCCCTTTCCACTGTGGCCCTAAATGTTCACATTTTCTCCTTGAACAGAAAAGTTGGGACACCACTGAGTTATAGGATGTTACAATGCAATTTCTCTTAAGTCTTGATAAATAAGGCTCCTTTTGAAGAAAGAGTTTGCCCTGGAGGGTTTTATAGTGAATGGATTCCACCCAGATGAAGGAATTCCAATTACACTGAGCCTAACATTTTCCACTTCTCATCCAAGTTGCCCTAAATTTTTAAAACTAACTTTTTATCTTACCAGCTCATATAACACATCTGCATTTTATTATGTATTCCTTTTTCAATTTTTTAAACATTTTATAACTTGGATTATGCTAGGAACTTGTTCTGCAAAATGAACAAACATATCTATAAATTTTAACTTCTTTATGGCTTTCTGTTTTGAGACAGTGTCTCAAAGTATAGTACAGGCTAGTCATTTTTTCTTTTTAAATTACATTTAATAAGAAATAACAATGTGACAGCTTCAAAACATGTTAGTAGTACATTTCCAGTATTTGATACAATGTATATTGTTGTCCTCCTAGTGGTTATACAAAGCACAGGGTGTAGACATGACAATTTTTCTAATCATTATTGATAACAAAACATTTCTTCTTGTTGAACTAAGAGAAAGTAGTTATGTACATAGTCCAATGTTCAATAATCACAGAGGGTTATTGGCAAAACCAACAATGATGGAAACTGTTGATTTAAGCTTTCACAGGTCAACATACTAATCTAGCTTTACGTTTTATGCCTTGTAGTTAAACTTTTCTGCTGGGTAGTTAAGGGCAAGTTAAAGCAAGACATGTATAACAAAACATGAGACTTTTGTACCTCCCAAGATTAGTTAGATCCCCTCAGGATTTACTTTGAAACCATGTACAGTGCTTTGTAGAACTGTTGTCACTGTCAGACATCTGCATCAGTCACCACCATTGCTTGACCACTTTGCTCTCTGTGAAAGCCCGAGAGAATGTTTTCTTTCTAGGTAACTCTCCTTAGGTATAGTGTATATCTTTAATCTCTTTCTTCTGTAGCCCCATGATCTCCTAGAACAGAAAATGTGGGACTCAGGACATTAGAGAACCTGTGATGCAATATCCTATAACTCAGTGGTTTCCCAAATTTTCTGTTCTAGGCTGTTCTTGAAATTGGAGATACCCCTATCTCAGCCCTTGGAGTGCTAGTTTTATAGCTATGGGCCACCATGCCCAGCACTACAGCTTAATTAAGAAAGTGAGTGATGCCTTGCAATGTATTATATAATGCAAATGTCACATATTGACAGTGAAGACATTGGTTCTTCTCTCTGTGTTTTGCTGCAAGTTTATAGGTGATTGTCTCAAAGCTGCACAAGCCTAAGGAGGAGATCATACCTATGAAGAAGAGAAGAAAAAGGTGGAGCAATCTCTCACTTCAAATAAGTTTGGGGAGAGTGTAAAATTTAGGAAAGCATGAAAAATTTAGAAGAAAACTGCTACCAAAAGAAGGATGTAGCAGTGAGAATAATGAATCTATTTAATGAAAATGCATTATCACATCTCCAGTAAATCTTGAAACAAAATGAAGAAGCAAGTGTCACTGGATAGGTCTCTTACTAAAGTTTCTCAAAAAGAAAATGATCCGACTGAGCCAAAACATAGCAGTGATTCTATCCTTTTCTTTCTTTCTTTCTTTCTTTCTTTCTTTCTTTCTTTCTTTTCTTTTCTTGTTCTTTTTCCAGTACTGGGGATTGAACTCAGGAATCTGTGCTTGCCAAACAAGTACTTATTCTACTGAGCTATCTCCCTGGCCCATCCATTCATGATCCTAACAGTCATCCTAATCAATAACCTGCCTCTCTCTCATTTCCCTCTCACTGGCCACCAAGGTTTCCAAAGTAAAACACAAGGTTAATTTGTTTATTTTCTTTACATTTTGTATTTTCTTTATTTTTTGTATTATATTACAGTATCATAGTATTATAGTGATTTTTATAAATATATTTGTGTTATAGAATAAATCATCTGTGCTCCAGATATTTTATATAGAGATGTTTGTTTTAATATGCAAGTGCTTTGAGTTATAAGCATCTTTCTAGAATGAATTACTATGCTCAGCTTACAAACCAAGATCATTCTCTTCCTGATAAACATACATATACAGATACATATATATTTTCTTCTGTATCACAGAAAAACAATTCCCACTGCCTAGTTATGCTGAGAGTATCAAAGCATCCAGTCATGCTGTCACTGGTTGCACTGTAGTCATCTTCAGCTACATCTCTACAGGCTACTTGCAGGCCAGGCTTGACTACTCATAGTGATGAAAAGTTCACAAATACAGGAAATTGGCATAACTCCTAACATATTTGAAATTTTCCCTATAAATTATATAGTACCTTCTGTTGATACTTCTTTCTCTAGTCTTTAGCAGCATCATGATACTATACAAAGTGCCTTCCACATGATAGTTCTATTGCTTGCATTAATTGCTCATGTGATATATTTTCCAAATCTGTCTCTCATCAAGACTCTTTCTTAAAGAGCATTGCATGGAGGATTCCACTTATCATTATTAAAAATGCATTGATCAGCAGTGTGAGTAGTACCAGCTTATAGAAGCAAAGTAAGCAAGTAAAGTACACCATGAGCTCAGGCTTGCTTTAATGTATTTGTTTTGCTTTGAAGGCAGTTCTCACACGAGCCCTATTGAATTCATCCAAAGTTGAATAAAATGACAAGCTTTCTAGCTGGTTGAAGAGACACTGCTAACTGTTCACCTCTAGTAGTTATAGCAACCACTTCTGTATTTTATTTTATTTTATTTTTGTGGAATCAGGGATTGAACTCAGGCCCTTGGGCTTGCCAGGCAAGCACTTATTCTATTGAGTCATCTCCCTAGCCCCTTATTTCTATAAATTGAATTCCTACTGTGTTTAGGTATCTAGTCTGAGCAAAGATGTATATATCTCAATCCCATGGTTGTATTGTGTTAATTCATTTTCTTTGCCAGAATGGATTAACTTTTGTATGTATGAACCAGATCTAGCCTATGAGATCTGTAACAAAACTATGTGACAGAATAGTGAGAGAGGATTCAGAATTCTATTTATTTATTTATTTATTTATTTATTTATTTATTTATGTTGAAGAACCAGGATTCAAACTCATGACCTTGCACTTGCCAGACAGGCACTTGTGCCATGGAGCTATCTCCCCAGTCCCCAGAAAATTTTCTTACATATGTAAAGAAAGCATATAAAGAAACAATTTCTCATCTGTATAACAGTACTTTGTCTCATTTTGATGTCTGGGTATGTGGCACCCATCTCATAAACATGAGCTGAATTTCCTTGAGGATAGAAAGATATGCAACAGATAACAAGTCAGCCTTTTTGGCTAGCTTATTCATGGAAACAAAGCTTAAATACAGTTAAATGTAGGTAAAAAAAAGTTAAAAATTTTGGCAAATGTATATAGTCGGGTAACACTAAGAGACAGAAGTTGTAGCATTCCCCAAATTCCCTCATTCTTCCTTATATTTAATCATCTTCCACTGATAACAATTGACCATTGATAACTACTTATTGCACATTTTCCTACACCTTATAAGTAGAATAATATAATGGATAGCCTCTTAATCCTGCTTTTGTGCTTAGCATAATGAATTTGAGGCTCACATGTAATTACATCATGCATAGCTTATTCCTTTTCACTAATGACTAGTAATTCATTTTATTTATACAATGAGCAACCTCCATTCTTGATGGGATACAGCCACAGAATTAGCAAAAAAAAAAAAAAAGCATTCTTCCCTGAGACTTGCAGAGATAATGTTTCTCTTTTAGGCTATTTTGGTGTTTTTTTTTTTTCCAGACCATTCTAGCTATGTATTGAATAGATCTTACTGTTAATGATGCAGCCATTACATTTATGTATAATTTCTTATGTTTACTCTTTCTGTGAATTTCATGTAGTGATATATGATTTCATTCAATATATGTTTCTGAAGTTACCATTAATAGCCTCTTAAGTTAAATTCTGTCTTTGGCATACGATGTTGACAGTTAATAGTTTTTAGCCTAATTTTGCCATTTTAAAAAATATTATTACTTTTAATAAGAAATAACAATGAAGCAGTTTCAAACATTAGTAGGATAGCCACAATTATTAATAAAATGCATATTGGTGTCTTCATAATAGTTGTTCAGAGTACAATATGCAGACATGATAACTTTCCTAAACAATATTGATGCCAATATTTCTTTGAACTCTTTTAGTTCTCTAGCAGTTGTATGCATGGTCCAATATTCCATAATAGTAGTGGGTTATCAGAAGAATTGTTAATGCCAGAGGCTGGTGACATGAGCCTTTTACAGCTCAGCATACTAATCTGGCCTAACTTTTTTTTTCCCTGTGTGGAACTTAGGCTTTTATTGATCTTATTTATTTATTTTATTTTTACTTATTATTATTTTTTTGCAGTGCTGGTGATTGAATTTAGGAACTTGAATTTGCCAGGAAAGTGCTTATATCACTGAGCTATCTCCCCAGGCCTGTTTTGGCTTTACGTTTTATGCCTTGTAGTTAAATTTTTCTGTTGGATGGTTAAGAACAAGTTAAAGCAAGGCTTCTATAACAAAACATGTCACATTTGTACCAGACGAGATCAGTCAGATCCCCTCAGGATTTACCTTGAAACCATGGACAAAGGTCTTCTGTCTAGAATTTATAAAGAAATAAAAAATGTTAGGGTCCAAAAATTCAAAGACCCTATGAGAAATGAGTATCCAAGATGAACATACATTTCTCAGAGGAAGAAATACTAGAAGCTTGTAAATATACAAGGAAGTGCTCTTCATCTCTATCCATCCATGAAATGCAAATTAAAACCACACTTAGATACCATCTCACCCCAGAAAGAATGGCAATCATAAAAAAACTCAACCAACACTAAATGTTGGAGAGGCTGTGGGGAAAAAAGGAACACTTCTCCACTTCTAGTGGGAATGCAGACTGGTGAAACCACTACGAAAATCAGTGTGGAGACTCTTTAAAAAACTAGGACTGGAAATCTCATTCAATCCAGCTATTCTCCTACTGGGAATTTTCCCAAAAGAACTGAAAACCTTATATGATATTGTTGTTTGTGCTCCTATGTTTATAGTAGCATAATTTCTGGTAGCTAAATCTTGGAAACAACATGAAGAATAGTTGAAAATAGATATGGTGTTTCTATATAATAGAATATTACTCAGCTGTAAAGAATGATAAGCTCAAAGCCTTCATATATAAGTGGATATATCGTGAACGTATTCTGTAAGTGAAATGAACCAAACCTACATTTATAAATATTGTATAGTCCCCTAGCATAAGAACTCAAAAGAATAAATAAAAACGGAAAGCTAAATGAAAATTGAGAACTTAAGGATTAAACAACGAAGAGACAGCAAGCAGAAAAGTTAGGAAACACGGAAGGGGAAAACCATGTATTTATATATACAGGATGAATTAGACTATGGTCCTAGGAATCTCCAACAGGTGTTTGACACTGAGGATAGCAATGTGCAAAATTAAAACCATGCTTGGTGAGCCTGTCATTCTAGTCTGTCAGATCTGTGCTGCTTCTAATGCCCTTTCAAGTATTCCTATACTCTCTCTCTCTCTCTCTCCCTCTCTCTCTCTCTCTCTCTCTCTCTCTCTCTCTCTCTCTCTCTCTCTCAAGTAATTACTTGTTTAAAGAAAAAAAAGGTCAGAAAAGAGAATAAGAGACAAGGGGAAATGCCATCGATCTGACAGGCTACAATTTTGTATGTGGTTAGATTTCTAAATTTCTGTGTAAAAATGTGTAAATATTTTTTTCACATTCTATTGGGACTTATTAGAATATCAATGATTTATGGAAAATGTTGCTTCCAGAGTAATTCTAAGAGGTTTGATATTCAGAAAGACAGTGATGTTAAGCTCAAGTATCTATGTTATAGAGTAATAGTATCACTAAGTTTCTCTTCTGGAAGGTTAACAACTTAAGTTTGCAGTCCAAAAAAATAGCAGAAAGAAGGACTACAAGGTTAGCCAGTATTCTGGCCCTAGCCCTTCACATTCAGTGAGGACTCAGGACATAAGAGAACCTTACTGCAGCATCCTATACCTCAGGTGGTGTCCCAAATTTTCTGTTGAAGGAGATTAAGGAGCCACAGTGGAAAGAGATCAATAATGTGTGCCCCTAACGAGAGCCACCTAGAGAGAAAACATTCTCTCAGGCTTTCACAGAGAGCAAACTGGTCAATGGCTGTGACTCATCCAGATGGCTCACATTGACAAAAGTTCTAATTTCATCTTTTAATGGCTCTGGCACCCCATTGTTTATAGTTCTATAAATTCAATGAGCCTAATCTTATAACCCAATCAGTACCTGACACATCAATATAACAAAACATATCTATTTCAGAATCCAGATCTATAGACTTAAACATATTTTTGAATTGGGGCAATGTATCTAGCCTTCTTATTATGGCATGAAATACTGGTGGATGAATTATACAAAACAAATATTAACAGATATGAAAAACAGATAAACACTAACATAATTGTAGTGGGGAACTCAACACTTCACTATCACAATAGATCACTTAGGCAAAAAGAAATACTACCAAAGAAATATGAAAACTTAACAGAACCTGTGAATAAGTAGACTTAGTAGATATCCACATAGTGCTTCATGGCACATTAAAATATACATTCTTTTCAGATGCACAGGGCATGTTCTCCATGTGCAGTAGATCACAAACTAACCTGTAGGATGTACTTACGTGAACGCAAAAGAATTGAAATGCAAATTACCAGAACATAGTGAAATAAAATTGGAAACCCATAGCAAAAGCACATACAAAAGAGCTCCATAAACACATAGGAATTAAATAGCACCCTTCTGAATAACCAATGGATCATAGGAGGAATGAGAAAAAGTTAGACAGTTTCTACAATTAAGTAAAAATGTTGATACAAGGTAGCAAAAGTTACACGATGCAAGGAAATCAATCCTGTGAGAGAAATTTATAGTGATGATTTATCACATCAGCAAAATCGAACTCAAATAAATAACCTAATTTTGAATCTCAAACTTCTAGCAAAAGAAGATCAAGTAAAGTTCAAAATTCACACAATGGAGGAAATCATAAGATCAGAAAAGAAATTATAAGAAAACAATAAAGCAATCAATGAATTCAACAGTTTGTTCTTTGAAAGATCAAATAAAACTGACAACCCTTAGCTAACCTAATCTATTAAAGGAAAGAAAAGATCAAATCCATGAAATTAGGAACAAAAAGGGGGAGACCATAACAGATCCTTCAGTAAAACAGATCATCAGTAACTACAGTGAGAACCTTAGTCAAGTACATGAAGACACAGAAAAAATAGATTATTAGGTACATACGAGTTAAATAGCTGATTTTAGAAGGTATAAAAATTATAAAGCACCCAGTCAATAAATTTAAAGATGAAATTTAAAGATTTAAAGTGACCAAAACAAACAAACAACAACAACAACAAAAAATATCCTGATGGACTCACTGCTATACTCTACAACAACAATGTTACTCCCCAAACTCTTTATTTTTTTTCTTTTTATTTTATTCATTTATTTGTTTGTTTGTTTGTTTGTTTATTGATTTATTTTGAGACAGGGTCTCCTTATGCAGTTCATGCTGGCCTTGAGCTCATTTTTGTAGCCCAGGCTGGTCTTGAGCTCTCACTGATCCTCCTGCTTCAGCCTCCCGAGTGCTGGGATTACAGGCGTGCGCCACCACGCCCGGCCCCAAACTCTTAATGAAGGTGAAAGGGAAGCAATGTTACTCAAGTCATTCCTGAAAGCAACTGTTACTCTGACACCAATACCAGACAAGATTCCAAACAACAAAAAGAACAATAGGTCAATTTTCCTAATAAGCACATATGCAAAATTCCTCAGTAAGACACAGTAAACAAAATGCAGCCAATCCAGATTATATACATGACCAAGGAGGATTTATCCTGGAGATGAAGGGATGGTTTCACATGACAATTAATAAATGCAATACACTTTATCAAATAAACCAAAGACAAAATCCACATGTTCTTCTCAACAGAAACATAAAAAATATCTTCACGAAGTCTGATACCCATTCTTGATAAACCCTTCAGAACATTTGACTAGATAATCTGAAAAAAGCTGTCTAAGACAAACCAATATCTCATTCTAAATAGCCAAAAGCTGAAAGTGTTTTCTCCTAGTTCAGAAACAGGAAAAGTTTATCCATGCTTACCAGTCTTATTCAAGATTTCCTGGAAAATTTTGCCATAGCAATTAGACAAGACAAAAAAAATAAATAAATAAATAAATAAAAGTAATGAAGATAGGAAGGGAAAAGTTAAAGTATCATAATTTGAAGATAACATAGAAGTTATCATAGGATCTTCTACACAGAAGATGTTAAAATTCCACCGGAAGAGTTCTAGTTTTCACAATAAAATTCAGTAACACATCTGGATACAAAGTCAACACCCAAAACTCAATAGCTTTCCTATACACGAATAACAAACTATTATGAAAACACGCTTTTTCATCATAGTATTAAAAACTGAAAAAGGAATAAGTCCAAAAAGAAATTAAACAATCTTTATGTTAAATACATAGTACTCTGAAAAAGAAGATAAAACAAGTTATCAGAAAATGGAAATGTATTCCTTGATTTTAAGAGGTAGACCTAACAGTGAAAATAAATATACCCTCAAAATTGTTATACAGATTTAATAAAACCCCATCAGAATGCTAACAGCATGCTTCATAAAATTAAAGAAAGCATTCATAAACTTCATTTGGACGGAGAGGACTAGAATAGCAAAAACAATTATGGCTAACAAAGGCAAGACAAGACATCCATAATCACTGACTTTATATCATGCCTACTGTGATAAAACAATATGATACTGGAAAAAATAGACCCTAGGATCAGTCAAAAAGATCAGAAGATGTGTGTGCAGATGGCCACACACTCAGTCACCTCCTCTTCAACAAAGGCACTCACCATCTTCTCTATAATAAATGGCGTTCAAGAAGCTGATTCTCTCATGCCATCTCAACTCGTGTCTACCGCCATATACTGAACTAAAATCAAAATAAAGCAAAGATCTTAGCATTTAAAAAAAAAAAACCACTAAATCTACTGGAAAAGAAAATAGGTAGGGCCAGGGAGACAGTTCAGCAGAATAAACACCTGCCTGGCAAGTGCAGGGTCTTAGGTTCAATCCTCTGTACCACAAGACAAAACAAACAAAGAAAAAGAGAATGGGTAGACTCTTGAAGACATGACTGTAGGCACAATAAACATTACAAAGAATAAACAACTGGGATCTCATCTTATTAAAAAGTTTTTGCATAGTGAAATAAATCATAACCAGAGTGAAGTGACAACCCATAGAGTGAGGAAATAATTTTTCCAGCTGATCTTCAGGAAAAAAACTAATATGTAGAATCTATAAAGAACGTAAATAAATCATGCCCCCAAATTTAAAGTCTCAATTCAAAAATGAGAACCTGAAATTAATACACAATTCTCAGATGAACAGGTGAAATACCACATAGATACACCAAAAAAATTTCAACATCTCCGGATTGAATTCAGGATATTGTGTTCCCCAAGGAGGCGCATTTGTGCCTCAGTTGTCTCCCAAACCCATTTGAAAGAAGCAAATTAAAATAATGCAAAGCTTCCCTCTCATTCCAGAACGACTATTATCAAGACATAAACCAATAACAAATGCACTTTGGCTGTGGGGAAAAAGAAACACTTTAACACTGGGACTACAGAGTAGTCCAACCACTGTGGTAATCAATGTAAAATTCCTCAAAAAATTGAAGACTCAAATTACGTTTGACCAAAATATTTCCCTTCTTGGTACTTTCCCAAAAGAATTAAGAGCATCATACCACAGTGATATACCCACTGTTTGTAAGACCTAAATCTTGGAAGGGGCTCAATTGCCTATCGAATGGATAAAGAGGGTTTTTGTTTCGTTTTGTTTTGCTTTACTTATTTTTAAATGAAATACTAAACATTCATAAAGAGGATAGAATTGAGACATTTCTAGGTAAATGGATGCCTCTGAGAACATATTATTAAGTGAAATAAATTGGACAAACTTGTAAATATTTCATTTTTCTCCGGTGTGAGAAACTTAAAGCATAAATAAAGATGAAAATGTGGAACTATCATAAAATTTAAAAAATGTTCAAATGAGAAGGGGAACTAGGGAGAGGAGGAAAGGTAGTAAGGGAGAAAATAAAAGAAATAAATGAAAACAAAACCGTGTAAATAAGGAAAGGTAAAGGGGTGCAAAGCAAGGGAGAGAAATGGGAGAAACAGAAGAATCAATATATATCATGTACAGGCACAGATTTCTTATGATGAATGCTATCATTATACATATTTAAAATGTACTAATAAACTTAATAATTAAAAACAATAACTAATATTCTTTGGATAACTACTAAGTTATTTAGAAACTGCTAAACATTTGACTTATGTTTTCTCTTGTAATTTTCACAATTATTATTTCAACTTTATGGATGAAAGAACAAAAATACAACATTGTGCCACCCACAGGAATATCCTGTTAAGTTTTCTGTACTCAAATTTATAAAATGTCATAAAAATCAATTATGTGCAGCAATGTGTTTCCATTCTAAAATATGTTTCTTTTAGCTATCAGAGAAACACTTCATATTTAATTCAGTAATTTTTCAATACTTTAGAAAATAAATATGCTAGCCTTATGCACCAAAAATCCAGTGACCGAGTTAAGATTAAATATATTCATATGACTTTTTTATTTACTCTTACCTTTGGCAGTTTTTTTCTAGCTAAAAGTGGTAACAGCATCATAGCACCGATTTACCCTTCGAATCTAGCAACATTCTTCAATAAGCTTTCATCCCTTTTAACCATGGCCTTCAATGTTAGCATACATCTCTGTGTCCACATGCACTGTTTCCTGTTTATATGACTCTATAAAAGATTAATTCAAACACCAAATCACATAGAAAAAGCACACTGACAGATTTTTAGAGTGACTACCTATGCAGGTACATTGTAAAAGTTGATTTATAATATAATAAAAGTAGCATAGAGAGTTTTTGAAATCATGCATGAGTGTTTGAACAAGACCATTATTGTCCTTTCATAGCAGCCATAAAACAGGTTACCCTGGAGAGCTCCCTGGTATCCATGCCCAGTGACAGTTTTTTTCCTAATTTGCCTTTGTAATCAACCAGTATATTTAGCCACATGTCCATTAATTCCCTCCAAGAAAACCAGCCAACAAAGTGGATGATCTTCTATCTGAGAGCATCAGTTTCAGTGTTTGTTTGAATACAAAATAAGTAAATAAAAACTCCCGAAAAATTAGGCACAGCTATTCCAAAGCTGATGTTTGGTGGAAGTCTTTCTTTAATTTAGAAATTAACCCAGAAAGCACCAAGAATGGCCACATGGTAAGGAAAAATCCCTCTGACTTATACAGGCTATAATGTGAATATGCAAAAAGAAATCTTATTCCATGAACCAATTCTTCTTCCCCAAGCATCAATGTCTTTACAAAAATGACAGCTGCTTCTGATGTGCCTATTTGGATAAATGAAGAGAAGCGTAGAGATGTGACAGATGACAGAAAGGTATCTGTCAGTGGTAAAGACCAGCAGCTTCTCACTGTCCTTCAATCAACGCAACAATCATAACACTCAGGGAGAGCCTACTCACAGTAAGGCACTTAGATCATGATACATTTTGAAATAATTGGGAAACACACGTTTTTAGAAACTATGTTTTGTTTAAAACTTCAGCTCTGCCACTTACATTCATATAGCCTAGTTTAATTCTTTGTTTTCTCTATACCAGTGTTACTATGTCTTACATATTTAAAATATTATATGCCCTAGAAGGTTATTCAAAAGACAAAATAGTTTTACATAAAATGCAAAGAAGTATGCCTAGTGTCTAGTAGAAACTTATTCAATGTTAGCTATTATTGAGGGAGGGAAGGGGAAGGGAGGGA
>PVJA010040621.1:0-18392 GCA_004027025.1 Myocastor coypus | reverse complement strand
CTTTATATTACATTCAGGCTCTCCACCTTAGCTCCCGCCCTAGGCTACACCCATAATCCCAGAAGTACTTCCACCCATAATCCCATCAGTACTAAAACCCATAATCCCAGGGATCATGGATCAAGTCTCAAACTCTAGAAGTCCCCGCCCAATGACTCCATGAGGCTTTGGGGGGACAACTAGACATAAACCATAACAGTCTGTCATATGTTGAGATCCACAATATTGAAATATCTTTATTACTGATTTCATTTTTTTTTTTTTTTTTTGTACTAGGAATGGAATTCAGGATCTCACACTTGCCAAACAGGCACTGGGTTACTAAGCTGTATCCCCAATCCTGACTTTATTGGTCTTGATCACTTGATTATTTTGTTCATTTCTGTTGATTTTTCTATGCATCTTGCCTTTTTTGGATAGATACATTAGGAGAAACACTTTAAAGCATTCATCTTGCTGGGCATGGTGGCATACCCTATAATCCCAGCACTTGGGAGGCTGAGGGGGCTGAGGCAGGGGGTTAGGTGTGAGTTCGAGACCAGCCTGGGCTACAAAACTGAGCTCAAGCCAGCCTGAACTGCATAGTGAGACCCTGTCTCAAAAAGACAGAGAAAACAACAAAAAAAAAAAGGGGGCTGAGGCAGGCAGATCACCTGTGAATTTAAGGCCAACATAAACTATATGGTGAGAGCCTGTCTCAAAACAAAAGCCAATATACTGGTTATTTAAAACTTTTAAAAAAAGAACTGCTCCCAGGGACCAGGGAGATAACTCAGAGGCATAAGCACCTACCTGGCAAACACAAGGACCCAAGTTCAATCCCTAGCCCCACATACCACATACAGTGGGGTCTCAGTTCCTGATCCCTAGGTGCGCCATCTCACCCAAGATGCAGGCACCCAATGTGCAGGCCCTGGAACCCGCATGATGGCACACACCTGTAATCCAAAACTCGGAAAGTTGAGCCAGGAGGATCTCTGAGAGTTAACGACCAAACTGAGGCCTACAAAAGTGAGCACAAGGCCAGTTCAAACTGCGTGATGAGATCCTGTCAAAAGAACAGCGGGCCCACTGCTTATTCTGTCACTCATAGTATGGAATTGTGGGTATTTATTTTGTTTTTTTTTGTTGTTGTTTTTTTAATTTTTATTTATTTATTTATTTTTTCTTGTTTCAGAACCTTTATTTGTTTATTCACTCATTTTTATGGCCGGCTCAGCCCGCACAGAGGGCAGGGCTGGCGCAGCATGTGGTGCTGGGGATCGAACCGCGGTCCCTGAAGCCACCCAAGCTTTCCCAAGCAGGCGCTTTAGACCACTGAGCCATCCCACTGGGCCCATGGGTATTTATTTTGTTCTGAGGTATCATTGAAATAGTTTTCTTGCTTAAACTATTTCACCTTTGACTGTTAAGAGTCCTTTGGATTGGCTCCTGTGTTCTTCAAAAACCTCCCTTTCTGCCCTGTTTCCTGCTCCCCTGTCTCTGTATCTGTCTCTGTCTCTGTGTGTGTGCGTGTGTGTGTGTGCGTGTGTGTGTGTGCGTGTGTGTGTGTGCGTGCGCGTGTCTGTGTCTCTCTGTTAGTCTGTCTCCTACTCTCTCCCTCCCCGTTTCACTCTTCTCTCAGTGCAGTGTCCGGTCCCATGACCAGCTTCTCTCTGAGCATTCCCTGACTCATAGGGGTTTACCACAGTGGCTCTAGCTCCACAGGTGGTCTTCTTACCCAGCTTTGGAACCAATGGCTTCTCCAAGGGGCCTTTGCTTGTCCCTCTCTCTGGTAAGTCATATTTATAATTGTCCTAGTTATGCTTTTTGCACATCAGGAGTAATAGTGTTACTAGGTATAGATAAGGTGTGGAATCTTGATGTTCTAGTCCATTTTGTGACACTGTAATAGAATAACAATGTGTAGCTTGGGACAAATGAGAGTCTGGAAGATGCTTCATCTTAATGTAGAAAGGCAGAAAAAGAAAAAATGATGCCAAACTCACCTTTTGTCTTCATAGCATTAATGCCGCCAATGAGGGAAGAGGCCTCAGGGCCAAATGGTCTCCAAGTCCTACTTTTTTTTTTGATGGGGGACAGGAGGTTTGTTTGTTTTTTGTAGAGTGGGTCTTGCTCTGCAGCCCACACTGACCTCAAATGTGTGCCAGTCCTCTTGCCTCAGCCTCCAAGTGCTGGGATTACAGATGTGTACCACTATACACAGCCAGGCATGAGATCTTGCCTGGCATGAAAGCGACCTAGGTTCAATCCCCAGTACCACACACACAAAACAATCTATGTTCAAAACACAAACCAAATATCCATTTTTTTGGTACCAGGTTGTGCCCTTGACAAAAAAGAAAAAGATCCTGGGTTATGGATTATGTTGCCTGAATTGAAAAAAGTTGCCTGAAGCCCTGTTTCAGACTATGTTTTTTGTTTGGTTTTGGTCTGGTTCTTTGTGCACATAACAGGCAAGCATTGTACCACTGAACTCTCTCCCCAGCCCTACAATGGTGTTTTGGTCAGGTTTTTACATCTTGGATAGTTGCGCTGTATGTTTGTACTAAAGAGGAAGAAAGGCCTTATGAAAGCAAGTAGGAGGAAGGTGAAACAGTATGCTACCTGGGCTAGAGCTTCAACTGCAGGATTGAGTAAAGATGGTACTTGAGGCCCCGAAACGGCTGATGTTTTTGAAAAGTCTTGTGCACTCCCTCAAGTACTTGTGCCCATTTATCAGGGTGGTTAGTAATATGAACCACAGATATTAATGGGACTCTTAGATGGAAGAGCTCACAACAGCTTCCTTAGAAGGGGCCGGGGAGATAACTTCGTGGCACACGTGCCTGCCTGGCAAGGGCAAGGTCATTAGTTTGAGCCCTGGTCCCACAAACAACAAACAACAAACAAAAACAACCAGCTTCCATGTAGTACCACCTAGCTGGGGAAACTGGAAACACATGTAAAGAACCATGAAAGTGGAATTTTCAATTAAGTGTGGCAAACTGAACCCTCATCCTTTTACCACTGGTGGTTTACATTGAAAGGGGCTTGTGTATTTCCAGGTAGGACCTTCAGAAGATAACTGCATCTGAGGCACTGCCCTGTCAATGGATCAGTTTGTTGATGAGCTACAGCTGACCAGCCTATTAGGAGGTAAGGTCCAGTTAGAGAAGGTGGGTCACTGGGGTGTGGTTTTGAACAGCATATCTTTTATATTGTTTGTTTTTATGGGTTAGGGTCTCACTGTACAGTCCAGGCTATCCTCAAGATCCTGGCGATCCTTCTGACTCAGCCTCCCAAGTGCTGGGGTTACAGGCATGTTCCTCCAGGCCCAGCTGAAGGATTTATCTTTTGTTCCCATTGTCTTTCTGTTCTCCCCGCTTCCAGCTGCCATGAGGCCAGCAGCTCTCTCTCTGCTATGATGTTTCTGCCTAGAGCCAGCTGACCATGGACTAGAACATCTGAAACTATGAACTAATTTATTTTTGTCGTTTTGAGACAGGGTCTTGCTCTGCAGTTCAGGCTGGCCTTGAACTCACTTTTGTAGCCCAGGCTGGTCTCAAACTCGCACTGATCCTCCTGCATCAGCCTCCAAGTGCTGGGATTACAGGCATGCGCCACCATGCCTGGGCAAACATCTTCATAAGACAGTCTTTTTTTTTTTTCTTGTTTCAGAACTTTTGTTTGTTTATTTATATATTTGTTGGCTGGCTCAGCCTGCCCTGAGGGCAGGGCTGGCGCAGCATGTGGTGCCCAGGACTGAACCGCGGTCCCTGCAGCCACCTAAGCTTTCCTAAGCAGGCGCTTTAAACCACTGAGCCATCCTGCTGGGCCGCTTCATAAGACAGTCTTAACGTCACTGTAACCAAGACATTTATCTTTCTATTTAAGTTGATTTTTTTTTTCAGAACCAGGAATCAAACTCAGGACCTTGCACTTACCAGGCAAGCACTTTGGGCCCCTGAGCTATCTCCCTAGCCCCCCATGAACTAAAATTAAATCCTTCCTCCTTTCAGTTGTGAACATTGGGTATTTTGTCCTAGTGACAGAAAGGAGACCAATGCCTGATTTCTTCCTGAAATAAAAAAGTGACAGAAGAGAAAGTCAAGGGGTCAGCAAGATGGTTCAGTGGTATAAAGCACTTGCTTAGGAAAGCTTAGGCAACTGTAAGGACTGTAGTTCGATCCCCAGCACTGCATGCTGCACCAGCCCCATCTCCAGGGCAGGCTGAGCCAGCCATATTACAAAAAAAAGAGGGGGCTGGGGAGAGAGCTCCGAGGCACAAGTGCCTGCTGGGCAAGTGCAAGGTCGTGAGTTTGAACCCTGGTCCCACAAAAAAAAAAAAAGAGAGAGAGAGAAAATCAAAACAAACAAAAACCTACTACATAAACGAGTAAAGCAAAGAGAAGACCTATTAGAGTTCTCCAGAAAAACAGAACCAACAAGATGTGTGTGTGTGTGTGTGTGTGTGTGTGTGTGTGTATTTTACATATATCATGTTATAGACAGATATAAAGAAATTTATTATGGGAATCAGCTCATGTAATTAGAGAAGTCCTACAATTTGTTTACAACTGGAGAATGACAAACATCAGGGGCTTCACTCTAAAGACCTGGCATCTGGAGTGGATCTAGAGGCCCTCAAGTTCCAAGACTCAAGAACTACTAGTGGATGTTTCAGTTCATGCTAGTTTGGCCCCGTTGCATTTAGTCCTGCCATGTGGCAGCATAGTATAGTATAAGAACAAAATACAACCATTTCCCTTAAGGCCAGGAAAGGAAATAGAAAAGGGAGCGGCAAAAAAGAAAGGGACAGTGAGACTGAAACTGTGGGGACACACCCAGGACTCAATACTTATTTGGCCTAGGCAGCAGGATTACTTAGATTTCTGGGCTAGCTTGGGCTGCATAGTAAGGTCGAATTAATTACATGGTGAGACGCTGTCTCAAAAAATTTCCCCCAAGGGCCAGCAGTATAGCTCAGTGGATTAGGCACTTGCTTAGGGAAGTGCAGGGGCCAGAGTTCAGTTCCTGGCCCCACCTGCTGCCCCCTATCTTGGCTGCCCTGAGCGGCAATGGACGGCAATGGACTCTGGGCGTGGTGGCGCGTGCCTGTAATCCCAGCACTTGGGAGGTACAAGCAGGAGGATCACTACGAGTCAGTCCAGTAGTGAGACCCTGTACCAAAAAAAAAAAAATTCCCCCAAACAAAAGTAAAATAATCAGGAGGCTTGCCAGGTAGCTCAGTTGATTAAAGCATATGATTAGGCAAAGTCAGTCAGGTGCTGGGAACCCCAGTTAAATCCCCACATCCACATGAAGCACAAGACCCACCCTTGAGGCAGCCTGACCCAGCCAAAAAATAAAATAAAATAAAATAAAATAAAATAACCAAAACTCCAACACACATAAAATTTGGCAGGAATAGTGGTAAACATCTCTAATCTCAGCTCCCTAGGAGGCTGAGCAGGACTGCAAATTTTATTCCAGCTTGGCAACTTAGTAATTTAGTGAGACTTTGTCTCAAAAAAAAAAAAAAAAAAAAAAAAAGATAAAATAAAAAATTTTAAAAAGCTGGAGGCTGAGGCAGGAGGATCAGTGCGACTTTGAGACCAGCCTGGGCTACAAAAAATGAGTTCAAGGCCAGCCTGAACTGCATAACAAGACCCTGTCTCAAAAAGACAGTAACTAAATAAAAAATAATTTAGGAGCTGGGAAGATAGCTAAGTAGAATAAGCACTTGTCTGGAAAGCACAAGGGGCTGAGTTTAATCCCTGTTTCTGCAAAAATAAGATTAAATTAAATTAAATTAAAAAGGGCTGGAGATGTAGCTCAATTAAAACATACATTTTTCTCTGTTTTTTTTTTTTTGCAGAACCAGAGATTGAACTTCGGCCTTGCACTTGCCAGGCACACACTGAGCTATCTCCCTAGCCCCTCTAGTTCAGTTAAAACAAAACAAAACCCTCAAGTTAGACTGCTCAGGGTAAAAAAAGAAGATATAAATATCAGTATCAGGAACTCTGAGAGCAGCTCCATCATTGTAGATTGCACAAGTATTAAAAAATCACAAAGGAGGAAGTCAGGGAGACAGCTCAGGGTCACAAGTGCCTGCTGATAAGTGCAAGGTCCTAAGTTCCATCCCCGGTTCTGCAAAATAAATACATAGATAAACAAAAATAAAAATAAAAAACAACACAAAGGAATACTAGTATGGACAACCTTATATATTTAATGCCATAAGTGGACAAATTTTTTAAAAGACAATTGACCAAAGTTTCCTGAAGAATAAAGTGATCATGAGTAAAGATGTTGAGATATCTCCATATCAAAGACACTAGAGCTGTGGTTCTCCACCTCTCCAATGCTGTGATCCCACAATACAATTCCTCATGTTGCAGTGACCCCCAAACCAAAAAATAATTTTGGTGGCTACTTCAAATTACTAATTCCAATAAATAACATTTCACCATGGCATACATACCATGGATTTATTTATTTATTTATTTATTTATTTTTGTCTTTTTGAGACAGGGTCTCGCTGTTTAGTTCAGGCTGGCCTTGAGCTCAGTTTTGTAGCCCAGGCTGGTCTCGAACTCTCACCGATCCTCCCACCTCAGCCTCCCGAGTGCTGGGATCATAGCATGGATTTAAATATGTATTTTCTGAGGGCTTTAGGTGACCCCTGTGTTTTGGTTGTTCGATCCCCGCCAGGGTCGCAACCCACAGGTTGAGAACTGCTGCACTAGAGTCTGCCATGCTGGCCCTCCTCTCCAGCATGGTGAGCTGCTAATGGAGTCTGGGCATGGTGGCTCGTGCCTGTGATCCCAGCACTTGGGAGGCAGAACACAGGAAGATCACTATCAGTCAGAGCTGTGTAATGAGACCCTGCACACACACACACAAAAAGACTGGAGAGGAAGGAAAAGAGAGAAGGGGGATGTAAAATAAATTAAGATATGTTATATACTCTACCAACTCCCATGAGGAATGCAGTTACTCTGTACTGCAAACACGTACCAATAGAAATCATTTTAAGGAAAAAAATTAAAAATAGATAAACTGAATTTGTAGTTTAATAGCTTCACACAAAGGGACCTTCATTTTAAAAATTAATTTTGTCTTTTGCAACAAGGTTTCACTATGTGGCACAGGATGCTCTCAAATTCAGCAGTCCTCCTGTCTCAGCCTTTTCAGTTCATGTCTGTCTGTTTTTGTAGTTTTACTAGTTAAATATTTAAATTTATACATTGACAGAGCTTCAAACAGCAGGTACTATACTATGTATAAGGAAATATAATTGAACCAATATAAAATTGTTCGTGTGTGTGTGTTTGTGTCTGTGTGTGTGTGTAAATTGCTTAAAATCATCACAAGCCCATGAGGGAAAACCAGTCTAGATAACCAGCTTTGAAGATGGTTATCACTGACCTGCACTTCCCTTCTATGTGCCCTGGGGTAATCCTGCCCACATGCAATCCTGGCTAAATTCTCCAACCAATGAATGGAATGGAATAAGAATGACAGGGTGTGATGCCATAATAAGCACAGCAGCCTCTGCCTTCTATCCTGGAAACACCCATGCTAGAGTCAGGCAGTCTTCCTGCCCTGTTTCTAGGATGTGAAAGCTTTCTAGTATCGCCAACATTTCTGTGGATATATATATATATATATATATATATATATATATATATATATATATTTTTTTTTTTTTTTTTTTTTTTTTTTTTTTTTTTTTTTTTTTTTTTTTTTTTTTTTTTTTTTTTTTTTTTTTTTTTTGTCTTTTTGAGACAGGGTCTCGCTATGCAGTTGAGTCTGGCCTTGAGCTTACTTTTGTAGCCCAGGCTAGTCTCAAACTCACACTGATCCTCCTGCCTCAGCCTCCCGAGTTCTGTGGATATTTTTGCTTGTCTTGAGACAAAGTTTTACTATGCAGTTCAGGGTGACCTTCAACATACCTTGTAGCTTACGCTGGCCTTTACCTCACAATGATCCTCCTGCCTCAGCCTCCAGGTTGCTGGGATGACAGGCATACACTACTACATCTGGCATCACTAAAACTTTTTAAGACGCCTTCAACCCAGAACTGCCTACCAAGGCCCCTCAAATTCGTGACCCACAGAAACTGTGAGAGATAATCAATGGTTATTTAAGCTACTAAATTTTAAGTAAAAAACTAATTCACCTCTTTTGAAGTCAGTATTTATTAAAATATGTATTCACATTTCTGCTCAAAATGTATCTGAGAGGAGCCGGGCATGGTGGCGCACACCTGTATTCCCAGCACTTGAGAGGCTGAGGCAGGAGGGTCGCTGCGAGTTCAAGACCAGCCTGGGATACAAAAGTGAACTCAAGGCCAGCCTGAACTGCATAGCAAGACCCTGTATCAAAAAGCAAAAAATAAAATAAAATTTAAAAAAATGTATCTGAGAGCTTTTTCTTGGCCATGTTGTCTAAATTGGCCCTTTCTTTGCCTTGATTTTTTCATGTTTATACGTGAGTTTATCATGAAAGTGTGTGTGTGTGAATCTTCAATGGAAGCCCCATTTTGTTCATTACTGATGAACCTAATTTTGTTCATTAAGGCCCCCTCAAGCATACGCTTAGAATACTGCTTTGTATTTAATAGGAACTCAGTGGGTAACTATTGAATGAATCAATGAATGATAATAAAATCATTAATATTAGCCGGGCGTGGTGGCACATGCTGATAATCCCAGCACTCAGGAGGCTGAGGCAGGAGGATCAGTGCGAGTTCGAGACCAGCCTGGGCTACAAAAGTGAGCTCAAGGCCAGCCTCAACTGCATAACAAGACCCTGTCTCAAAAAGACAAATAATAATAATAATAATAATAAATAAAATGAAAAAATAAAAAAATAAAATCATTGATATTCACGTTTTCTTTTTTTTCTTTTTTTTTTTTTTTTTGAGACAGGGTCTCGCTATGCAGTTGAGGCTGGTCCTGCGGTCACTTTTGTAGCCCAGGCTGGTCTCGAACTCGCACCAATCCTCCTGCCGCAGCCTCCCAAGTGCTGGGATTACAGGCGAGCCACCACGCCCGGCGATATTCTCGTTTTCTGATATGCTCAAGGCATATATCAAAAGAAGATTCTAATAGGATATTTTGTGTGTGCAACCCGCCCTAGGGGCGGGGCTGGCATGGCATGTGGTGGTCCAACTTTGGTCCCTGCACTTAATGAAGCTTGCCTAAGCAAGTGCTTTAGAACACTGGGCTATCTTGTCGGCCTTCTAATGGGACTTTATAAATTTCTTTCAAACAATTAACATTCTCGATATCACATGCCAGCTGACTGATATCAGATGTTTGGCAATATTTGTATGAAAAGTGTTTTCTGGGCCAGGGAGATAGCTCCGAGGCACAAGTACCTGCTTGGCAAGTGTAAGATCATGAGTTTGAACCCTGGTCCCACAAAAAAAAAAAAAAAAAAAAAAAAAAAAAAAAAAAAAAAGGATCCACTGAAAAGTGTTTTTAAAAAATGAGGGCTGGCCAGATAGGTCAATATTAAAATGCCTGTTTAGACAGATGGAGGGGATTGAGACTGGGTATGGTGGCACAAGCCTGTAATCCCAGCATTTATTTTTATTTTTATTTTTTTTTGAGACAGGGTGTCACTGTGCAGTTCAGGCTGGCTTTGAGCTCACTTTTGTAGCCCAGGCTGGTCTGGAACTCACACCGATCCTCCTGCCTCAGCCTCCCAAGTGCTGGGATTACAGGCGTGAGCCACCACACCGGCTACTGTCCCAGCATTTAAAAGGCTATAAACAGGAGGTTCACTATGAGTCCAATCTATGTAGTAATACCCTGTAAATCCTGTACTAAATACATTTCTATAACTGTGAAAAAAAAAAAAAAGAAATATAGCAGGTCAGCAAGATAGCTCAGTGGACTAAGTCCCTGCTTTGGCAAGTGCAGGGACCAGGGTTCCAGCCAGCAGAGAAATGCTTGCATGGTGGCACACGCCTGCAATCCCACCACTTGGGGAAGCTGAAAACAGTAGAATCACTACAAGTCTAAGTTGCATAGTAAGACCCTGTACCAAATACATAAATGAAGAAAGAAAGAAAGAAAGAAAGCAAGAAAGAAAAATACGGCCAGGCATGGTAGTGCATGCCTATAATCCCACCACTCAGGAGGCTGAGGCAGAATGGTCACGAGTGTAAGGCCAGTGTGGGCTACACAGTGACATCATGGCTAGCCTGAATGACATAGAGATCCTGTTTCAAAAAAAAAAAAAAAAAAGTCTCATTACAGACTACTCAAAATTGCTTCTGCTGGGTGTGGTGGTACATGCCTCCAGCATCTGGAGGCTGAGGCAGGCGGATTTTCGAAATTTCAAGGCTAGCCTGGGCTACGTATATAGTTAGTTCAGATGAAGCCTGAACTACGTAGCAATACCCTGTCTCAAAAAAAAAAAAAAAAAAGCTCCCCAAGTCCTTGGATCATAATTCAGGGAAATGCTATAACTTGCTACATTGTAAAATTTTCATTAGTATCCCTGAATTGCAAACTTTATTCAACACTATATTTTGATTTTTTTCTTTTTGTCTTTGAGACAGAGTCTCATTATGCAGTTCAGGCTGGGCTTGAGCTTATTTTGTAGCCTAGGCTGGTCTTGAACTCACAATGATCCTCCTACCTCAGTATGCCAAGTGCTGAGTTTATAGGCATGCTAGCTACTACTATTTTTTGAATTCTATCTATGAAAAATTTAACCTCAGCTGGGCATGGTGGTGCACGCTTCTGATCCCAGCACTTGGGAGGCTGGGGCAAGAGGATCAGTGTGAGTTCAAGACCAGCCTGGGCTACAAAAGTGAGCTCAAGGCCAGCCTGAACTGCATAGTGAGACCCTGTCTCAAAGACAAAGAAAAAAAAAAATTTGACCTCCCTCTTGGAAATGGTACCAAGGCTCTATGAAGGAAGTGACTTCTAGTTTGTCAACAGGGTTGGTCCTGGTTTGTCAACAGGCTATTTTGTGGTGTTTGGGTGCTCTGGCTTTGGTCAACTGTTTTACCCATCTGCTAAGAGACACTGTACACTAGATGTTTAATGTATATTTGATAGTGAATAAGTAATCAGAGCTTTTAATTCAATACTGAATGTTTAAGTAGCTGTGTGGGTGCCTTTTTGTCTCTTTTGGTTTTACTTAATTTTCTTTCTTATCTTCCTTTTTTTTTTTTAGTCTTTTTGAGATAGGGTCTCACTATGCAGTTCAGGCTGGCTTTGAGGTCACATTTGTAGCCCAGGCTAGTCTCAACTTACATTGATCCTCCTGCCTCAGCCTCCCAAGTGCTGGGATTACTGGCATGTGGCATTTTGTTTTCTTTTAATTTCAGGGAAGAGTCTACAGCAGTGGTTCTCAACCTTTGTAATGCCATGACCCCAAACCAAAGAATAATTTTGGTGGCTACTTCAAAACTGTAATTTTGCTACAGTTATGATTTGGAATGGCTTTAGGCAACCCCTGTGTTTTGGTTGTTTGACCCCCGCTGGGGCTGCGACCCACTGGTTGAGAACCGCTGGTCTACAGGGTGTTCAGGGTCTCACTACCAGATTGGACTCTAGTGATCCCCCTGTTTACAGCCTCCCAAGAGCTCAGATTACAGGCTTGGGCCACCATGCCCAGTCTCATCACCAACTCACCATGGGAGTGGGGCTGTCACAGCAGGCCTGGGAATTGAACTCCTGGCTCCTGGGCGTGCTTGCAGGCACTTTAATCTGCAGAGCTATTTGGCCAGTGCCTCTCTCTCTCTGTCTCTGTCTCTCTGTCTCTCTTTTTGTGACAGGGTATTGCTATGCAGGCTGGCCTTGAGCTCACTTTTGTAGCCTAGGCTGGTATTGAACTTGCACTGATCTTCTTGCCTCAGCCTCCCAAGTGCTAGAATTATTATTATTAGCTTTTTTTTTTTTTTTTTTTAAGAAGGTGGTCTCTAATGTACAGTGTAGCCTCAGCCTAAGGTATTGGGATTACAGGCATGCTCCACCAACCCTGTTTATTTTATTTTATTTTATTTTATTTTATTTATTTATTTATTTATTTTTTGTCTTTTTGAGACAGGGTCTCCCTATGCAGTTCAGGCTGGCCTTGAGCTCACTTTTGTAGCCCAGGCTGGTCTCAAACTCGCACTGATCCTCCTGCCTCAGCCTCCCGAGTGCTGGGATTACAGGCGTGCGCCACCACGCCCAGCTTTTTTTTAATTTTTTACCTGGGGTCTTTTTTATTTTTGGCCAGCTCAGCCTGCTCTGGGGTTAGGGCTGGTGCAGCATTTGGACCTGGGGATTGAACCATGGTCCCTGTGATTGCCTAACCAGGTGCTTTAGACCACTGAGCGATGTTGCCCGCCCTCTTTTTTCTTTTTTTATATTATGGCTGGCTCAGCCTGCCCTGGGGGTGTGGCTAGCGCAGCATGTGGTTATGGGGATCGAACCACTGTCCCTGTGGTTGCCTAAGCTTAATAAGCAGGTGCTTTAGACTGCTGAGCCGTCTCACTGGCCCAACCCTGGTTTATGTTTTTTTTTTTTTTTACAAACTGGAAATAATAAATATGCCCCTCAATGGTTAAAGAAGCTATATTCTAGCCATGTAATGTTTACTGTATGTCTTCTAGTTTTGCATTAATAAAATTCTTAATTTATACACAGGCAAGATTAATATTGACATAGATGAGAGTGGTACTTAAGTAACTGGTGGGTAGAACCTTAAGAAAATATACTACTGATGCTGATGAATTACTAGCTTTGGGGGGCCCATAAAAGCACTTTCATACACTTCTTAGACGTATGGGGGAGAATATTTTGCTTCAAATAAAGCATGTAAGAGATCGCAGTTCTGTTTTCCCCACGAGCAAGAGAGAGGTGGCCTGAGCCCCTCCACGCTGTCTAACCACACCTGCCTCTCAGCTCAGTCCTGGCCTACCGTCGCTGGCAAGCCATTAAGAGGCGCAGCAAGTGTTCAGACAGGACGACAAACAGAAACGAGCGGCGAACAGGGCTGCGACGGGGGCCGGGGCGGGCTCGGCCTCTGCCGACGCTGCCGTGCGTCAGCGCACACGGAAGCGGGCCCGCAGCCGGCCCGCAGCCGACCCCCGCAGGCTCGCGCAAGGCGCGGAGCCATCCCGAGGGCGCACCGGAAGCTGCCGAGGGGCTTCGGGCTCCCCCGCCCCCCGCAGAACCGGTGGATCTGGCTTGGCTCGCCTCGCCCTGCCGAACCCGCCCTAGCGAGCAGGGCGAGGGGGGACGGACGCGCGGCGGCCGGCGGCTCGAACCTGGACCCCGGCGGCCCCCAGCCGCTCCACGGTCCGCACGTCGGCCCCGCGGGCGTCGCCTCCGGCCGCAGCCCCGCTGTCCCGGCGGGAGGGGCGCGTCGTCGTCACGTGAGGCGCGCACCCCGCCCGGGCTGGTCACGTGGGCCGCGCGGCCACTGCGTCAGTCAGGGTCGGAGCTGCGGGAGTGGAGTTTCGTCGTCGTTCTCGTCGTCGTCGTCGTCGTCCCCGCAGCCAGCGGACGCGGCAGGGAGTTGGGTGCCAAGTCTTGTCAGCCCGCCCCCGCCGCCCCAGGCAGTCGTCGCGGGCCGGGCCCGGCCGTCATGAAGCGGGGCGGGACCTCTGCCGCCGTCTTGTGAGAGGCGCCGTCGCCAGGCCTCGAACCATCGCCGCCTCGCGCCCTCGGCCGCCGGTCGCCGCGCCGGACAGTCCGAATGCGCGTCCCGTGAAGGTGCAGGACACGCCGCCGCAGCCGGAGATGGTTTGGGCCTAGCGGAGCCGGGACTGTAGGTGAGCAGGGCCGGCGACCCGGGAGGGCCGCGCCGCGGGGGAGGGCGGCGGAGCTGCGCCATCGGCCTCGCCCCTGGCCGTCGCCTCCCCGGACCTTCGGGAGGGGAAGAAAACCGCGGCCCCGTCCCCAGCGGCATTCTAGAAGCCCGTCACCGCCTCTCCTCCCCAGACCCTTCGTTCCCTCGGCCGTTCCCTCGCCCATTGCTACCTTCTAATGCCCTCCCAGGGCCAGGCTATTCTGGGGAGAGAGCAAATAGTCCCCAGTTTCTGACTGTCGTGACCCAACTAGTTCTCGCTTTCCTTCTCGCGATCCTGCGCACCTCCCCCACCGCTCCCCCCCTTTCCAAAAAAAAAAAAAAAAAAAAGGAAAAATTCCTCTTTCCACAAACGGGGCGGGGAGAGGTTTGACTAAAAATGGAAGCGTGGGGCATAATCCTTGAATACCCCTCCCGAACTTCTGGCCGGCCTGTTACCTGGTTGCCCCAGAGCTCGCTCTAGGATCTTGATGTTTAGGCCTTTTCTCCAGCTGCCTGTGCTCGAGGTTAATCTCGTAATTGACGTCAGTGCTTTGTTCCTTCCACTTTGCTGTTCCTTCCACTCTTTGAGGTTGGATCATGGGATATAGGAGTTTGTGGAATAATCTTGCCTTTTCATTCGCAGAAGACATAGGGAGTTGAAAGTGCAGACGTGAAATGCTTGTGCGTGAGCTCAGACGAAGACGAGTTCGAGTTAGGATTCTCGTAGTTTTGTCAGAATTCTGTATTGTGCTATTTTTTTCCCTAGTGGCCATAGGCAGGCTTTAAACTGAAGCTGGGTTCCGTTTCAAGTGTCTGTCATTTTTTTTTTTTTTAACAGAATCTTAACTGACTGGGCTTTATGTGTGACATTTAAGATGTCTTCTTTTTAGGGCTCAGATTTGAAAAGCTTACGACTGTGTTTCTAGGTTAATTATGCAGAGCTTTATAAAACCTTTCAATTTGCCTGTTTTCTAGCTTATCCATCTTCAAGTATTGATGAGAATTTTCTTAATTCTATGGCTTGTGAATCTGCTTAGAATCATATTTGGTCTTTATATACATGAAAAAGTATTGCCAGTGGCTACTGGAATCTGGACGAAGTTGGTTTCTTCAAAACTCCTGTGTTTATTTTTCTTATTAGTCAACGACATTTTTCATCCTAAACAGAACATATCTCAGGGTATTTTTAATTAACTTTCAGAGTGAATCTGTTAAAAACCTCTGCAAGGTTCAAAAAACAAAAATAAAATACCCAGCAGATTCGTTCAGATGGTGGTGGTTTTGAGACTGATTTTTGTTAATTCTGTAGGTGCAGTAGGCAGATTTTATTTTAGGCAAATTTTGCCTGAAGTGGCATGTTTGTGAATGATCAAGTCTTTACTGTGCAGTTGGAGGCTTTAAACAAACAAACAAAACCTTAGCTGTTTTAATTGGAATGTGATCTGCAATTTGGGGGTGAAAGAATCCCTTACTGTGCTTTGGTGAAGCTGTGTAATTAAGAATTCCTAAATACAGTATTTTCATTCCAACTCACTTTCTACTTGTTAAGTGTCACATATGTTCACACACTGCCTTCTCTGTACCTTTGAATAGTACACCTTCTGCAGCAGTTGACCATATTGTCTTTTTTTTTTTTTTTTTGAGATGGGTTCACTGTGCAGTTCAGGCTGGCCTTATGCTCACTTTTATAGCCCCCAGGCTGGTCTCAAAGTCGTAGAGGTCCTCCTCCTAGCTTAACCTCCCTAGTGCTGGGATTAGCGGGTGCCTGCATCCCGGGCAAGACCACACTGGCCTCATGCAGTCCTAGGAATTGCACTCTGGTCCCTGTGCTTGCCAGGTAGGTGCTTATGCTTCTGAGCTATCCAGCTCCACAAGGTGAATATAAGCTACATATTCTAACCTCTTTTTTTTTTTTTTTTTTTAATTAATTAATTAATTTATTTATTTCTTGTTTCAGAACCTTTGCTTGTTTCACTCATTTTTATGGCCGGCTCAGCCCACCCCGAGGGCAGGGCTGGCGCAGCATGTGGTGCCCGGGGATCGAACCGCGGTCCCTGAAGCCGCCCAAGCTTTCCCAAGCAGGCACTTTAGACTACTGAGCCATTCCGTCGGGCCCATCTAACCTCTTTTGAAGGGGAAGTAAATGTCATGGTTTATGTGCACCTGAGAGGAACAAAGAAAACAGATACCCTTTTGTGGGTTAGAATGGAACCCAAAATTTCTATGGCCTTCCCTTTTCTTTGTAGTATTTTTCATAAAATCAAAGCATAAATATCAGGGCAGACTTGAGCAGTGACCCAGAAGTGCATTTTCTGTCATCAAAATTGATGGCATAGATTTTTTTGCCTTAGCTGTTTTACACATAACTAAAAACTTGTCTTTATGAAGCTTTCCTGTCTTGCCAGGCTGTGGTGGTACACACCTGTAATCCCAGCACTTAGGAGGCTGAGGCAGGAGAATCTGCGAGTTTGAGACCAGCCTGGGCTACAAAAGTGAGCTCAAGGTCAGCCTGAACTGCATAATGAGACCCTGCCTCAAAAAGACCAAAAAAAAAAGCTTTCTTGTCTTTTCCATAATCCTCATGTTTTAGCCTTTCCATTGTTCGTTTTTCTCTGATAAGCTGGGACAGATTATATTTGATTTCTGGGAGGATGTTTGCTAGTCTCAGCGGTTGTGAAAATACAGTGTAGTTAGTGACTAAGAACTGCTCAAAGCTGACCTGATCTTTATCTTGCTTTTTTCTTTGGCTTAAGAAATGCACTCTCGCTTTTTCCAACTTCTTATGTGCCCATCTTGGTTATTTGAAGAGAGAGCAATAGAATACATTATAATTATTAACTTTTGGACAATCATTTACATTCCTTTCTGTCTTGATGTTTAAGGCATCATATCCTGAAAATGTTTTTTTTTTTTTTTTTTTTTTTTGTCTTTTTGAGACAGGGTCTCAATGTGCAGTTCAGGCTGGCCTTGAACTCACTTTTGTAGCCCAGGCTGGTCTCAACTTGCACCGATCTCCTGCCTCAGCCTCCCGAGTGCTGGAATTACAGGCGTGAGCCACCACGCCTGGCGGCTGTATTTTTTTAAAACTATGTATGTATGTATGTATGTATGTATGTATGTATGTGTGGCGGGCTCAGCTTGCCCTGGAGGTGGGGCTGGTGCAGCATGTGGTGCCCAGGAGCCAACCGTGGTTCCTGTGATTGCCTAAATTTGCCTAAGTAGGCGCTTTCTTGTTTTGTTTTTTGGAGACAGGGTCTTGCTATGCAGTTGAGGCTGGCCTTCAGCTCACTTTTGTAGTCCAGGCTGGTCTCAAACTTGCACGAATCCTCCCGCCTCAGCCACCTGAGTGCTGGGATTACAGGCGTGAGCCACCACGTCCGGCACAGTAGGCGCTTTAGACTGCTGAGCTATCTTGCTGGTCCATATCCTGAAAATATAAGTGATATTGGAACATAGAAAATATTAGAACCAATATAATTTAGTTCCATAATACTCCAGAATGTTCTAATATTGAGATTACTCCCTTGTCTTTTTTTTTTCTTTCTCTTTCTCCTTTTTCTGTTTTTGTGGCCTTGAATTTACAGCAATCCCCTTACCTCGTTACTAGGATTACAACCATGCATCATGATGCTTGTCACCTATTCTGTTTTGAAGGAATAAAAACGTTTTATCTAAGATCTACCTGCTTTATCAGCTCTGTTTTACACAAAGTCCATAACCTGTGTAATATTCTGAGGGGAATGTATTTCATGTTACTTTATCTTGCTTGAAGTGCCTAACCAACTTTAATGTAGTGGCTTTTAGGCAAGGAGACACAACTTACTAGTGGCTACTTTTTTTTTTTTTTTTTTTTGTCTTTTTTGAGACAGGGTCTCACTGTGCAGCTCAGGCTGGCTTTGAGCTCACTTTTGTAGCCCAGGCTGGTCTCGAACTCACAACGATCCTCCTGCCTCAGCCTCCCAAGTGCTGGGATTACAGGCGTGAGCCACCACGCCCGGCTTCTAGTGGCTACTTTTAAAAACTTATTTTAATAATTATTCTCTGGAACAGGTAGAAGAATCTCATGAATTCTTTTGCCAAGCTTCCTTGGGGAAGGAGGGAAAAAGTGAGGGGAGGAAGGGTAAAATCAGTAGGTTACCCTCAAAAACCAGTGTAGTTTGGATATCCAGAGACTATAATCTGTCTTTTCCTGGGGTTCCTTGGGAGTAGTTTGGGCCTAAATGGTTGGGAGTGTTTGTTAATTTAATTTATTTTATTTATTTATTTATTTATTTATGAACAGAATAGATTTATTAAGAGAAAGAAAGCTTCTGTCTGGGAAGAGGGACAGAAGGGGACCTGAGTGGGTTACCCCATTCCTTTTCTTTTCTTTCTTTTTTTTTTTTTTTTAATAGCCAGCTCAAGCCGGGCGTGGTGGCTCACGCCTGTAATCCCAGCACTTGGGAGGCTGAGGCAGGAGGATTGGTGCGAGTTCGAGACTAGCCTGGGCTACAAAAGTGAGCGCAGGACCAGCCTCAACTGCATAGTGAGACCCTGTCTCAAAAAGACAAAAAAAAAAATAATTTTGCCGGGCGTGGTGGCTCACGCCTGTAATCCCA
>PVJA010040620.1:0-18417 GCA_004027025.1 Myocastor coypus | reverse complement strand
AAAAAAAAATAAATTTATGTTCTAGCTTATCTTAAGTGGATACCTAGGCAAGTGAGGCACCCCAAAAAACTCTGGCAACCCTGGGAAAGTCCTGTATCCCACAGGGCTTTGGAGAGGTGACTGCTGCACTGACCAAGCTGAAGACACTGTTAGTGCCATGGCTCCTAGCACTGCAGTAACCCCTGACAGCTGCTAGTCCTAGCTAGCCACATACTGGCCTCTGCATAACCAGGAGGCTGTACCTGCAAGTGGCAAGAGGCCAGTGAGGATCTTGCTCTGGATCCGCACTTCTGCTCTACCAGGGATTGAACTCAGGACCTTACCCTAAGCTGCTTCCTTAGTCCATTTTACTTTATTGTTTTGGTTTTTAAATTTTTATTAGTACATGTTTGGAATACATGATGATTATACTCATTGTGGAGATTTTTATTTTGTTTCTGTTTGTGACAGTCTTACTGTTTAGCTCATATTAACTTTAAATTTGAGATCTTGCTTTAGCTTTTGGAATACTGGGATTATAGGTGTACAACAAAAGCCCATCCCCTTCTTAAGACCTTCCTTTACTAGGCAGAGGTGGGGAGACTGTGGAAGACTTCATACAATTCTTACCAGTGGTGTACTACCTTTTTTCAGCCTACCTGTAAAATCATTTGTAGGTGTGCTCAGTATCCTACAAAATCAGCACTCTCTTTGATAAACAACTATCCTAATCATTCATTGGTATTACTGCTGAAGGTGTATGAGTATGTACACTTGATAACTTCACTGTGTAAGATCTTTTTTAAGCATGCTTTTTCATTGGCATGCTCAAAAGAAAATGTTTTGAATGTGGATTTATAGAGATAGCTTATGCAACCACTACTTGGCAAAGTAGTGGAATGTACTTTTGAAATGAATTATAATTTGTCCTTGGCAAAGTGCTTGCTTAACATGTGCCAGATCCTGGGTTCCATCCCAGCACTAAAAAAATACAGGTACTGGCTGATTTAAACACTCTTCAAAAGGGGCTGGGAGAGTGGGCCCGGCAGGATGGCTCAGTGGTCTAAAGGGCTTGCTTAGGAAAGCTTATGTGGCTGCAGGGACCGCTGCTCTATCCTTGATCCCTGATCCCTGATCCCTGGCACCACATGCTGTGCCAGCCCTACACTCAGAGCAGGCTGAGCCAGCCCTAAAAATTAATAAACAAACAAAAGTTCTGAAACAAGAAAAAAAATAAAATTAAAATAAATAAAATTAAAAAAAAAAAAAAAAAAAAAAAAAAAAAAAAAAAAAAAAAAAAAAAAAAAAAAAAAAAAAAAAAAAAAAAAAAAAAAAAAAAAAACGGGCTGGGGAGATAGTTCCATGGCACAAGTGCCTGCCTGGCAAGTGCAAGGTCGTGAGTTTGAAAACCCTGGTCCTGCAGAAAACAAACAAAAAACAGAACAAACACTCCTCAAAGAAGGGTCTGTTATCTCTTCCTATTCTAGTATAAAAACCAAGCCACTGAGCCCATTCATGATGCAGCCACAAAGGCTGTCTGGCCTGTTCCTGGAGTTTGGGACCTATGGACTTGACTGGCACATGACTGCCTGGGAGTAGGTGCTGAGGCCTCTGGGAGATCTGTGGGATAAAGTAGCTTTGTCCCTGCTTGGTCTCAGGCTCAGGCTCCCTGACTCTCCCACTGCTTCTTTCTATAAGGTTATATTTCTTTAATGCCCTGAGCACAACTTATGAACAGGCTACAATGACACAGACACTCTGGTCAGCGTCCTGAAGTCATAAGAATGACACTGGCTTTACAGTCCAGGCTGTGGCATGATCCTACAGCCAAGCCTGCAGGAATGTACCTGGAATCACTGCCAGATCACCCTCAACCCTAGCATGTAGGTGACAGGGCTGCACCCATCCAGTCAATATGGAGGTGCTCCACATCCCAAGAAAGAGCTTCTGACCTGCCCATTGGATAACTACTAAGAATCCACATTAGCATTAGTGTTACCCAGGCCCCACCACACTTAACACCCTCTTAAGGTTAGGATCTGGTCTTTGTTTCACTGGCTCAGGCAGCTGGTGATGGACAGGTACACAATGAATGTTGATTGAGTGAATGTACAGCAGATAGGATTAGCTGGCTGCCCAGAAATAGTTCTCCCATTAGGATTCAGAGGTTGTTTACAGATAAGATTAAGGTCCTGAGGATACAGGCTCAGGGGGTCTGGGTGCAAATTCCAGTAGGGCGGGATATCCTAGTTAGGCTGTATAACCTTGAGCAACCTTACTGGCCTTGGTTTCCTTTCTCTGAGGCTGCCATTCTAGGGGAGTATAGAAATAGAACCTATGTGGTGGTGAGGAACCCTAGATACATAGAAGCAGCACACAGCCTTTAGGATGGCAGTAGAGAGCTGCTCCGGGATACCTTGTTACGTTCCCAGTTTTGATCCTTTTAAGGAGGGGATGTACCATCTGGGGATCTGCCCTTGAAAATGCTTTCACTGGTAGTAGAAGTGCAGCCTTTTTTAAAAAAGATTTTTATTATTATTATTATTTTTTCTTGTTTCAGAACTTTCGTTTGTTTTTTTTTTTTTTTTGTCTTTTTGAGACAGGGTCTCGCTATGCAGTTGAGGCTGGCCTTGAGCTCACTTTCATAGCCCAGGCTGGTCTCGAACTCGCACCGATCCTCGTGCCTCAGCCTCCCGAGTGCTGGGATTACAGGCGTGCGCCACCACGCCCGGCTGTTTGTTTATTTTTATGGCTGGCTCAGCCTGCCCTGAGAGCTGGCCTGGCGCAGCATGTGGTGCCGGGGATCGAACCGCGGTCCCTGCAGCCACCCAAGCTTTCCTAAGCAGGCACTTTAGACCACTGAGTCATCCTACCGGGCCCCTGAGCTCAGCCTTTTTGACTGTGCTTCAGCCTCCATGAGGCAGGAGGCTGAGATACAAAGGCTGCTCAGATGGGGTGAGGCTGGACTTCAGCAAGTCCAGAGACTACTGTAATGTGGCCAAATTAGAGGAAGTAAGTGAGCTTCTGTCTCCTGCAACATCCCTGTTGCCTCCTTATGGGAACTAGTCTTTCAACCTCTTTCTCATTTCCTGTCCAGCTGGACCCTCTTCTCACCCTGAGGATGGGACAGAGGGAATCCATGTAGGCAAGAGCTCTGCCCTCAAACCACACTCTCAGCCTAGAAGTAAAATTTAAAGGCACTAAATTCTTCAATAATCAAGATAACATTATTGTTAGGGTCGAGAAGCGCACCGCATGAAGGAAGACTCCAAGAGACATTCTCTCAGGCAAAAAAGCAAGGGGATTTTATTTTCCAAGCATGCGTGGGGCTTACTGAATGTGCAGGAACAGAGAGCCCCGAGCAGAGTGTGGGCAGTGTTTTTAAGCCCACAGACAAAGGCAGGAGGAGTTTTGCAAGCGCGGTTACAGAAGCAAATGGCATTGGTTAATTTAAATGATTTCTTTTACATTTATTGGTGGGGATACCTATGAGGAAGTTCAGATTTGAGCTACAAGGATGCTTCCTAATATTTGGTCAGGGTGCATTCCGCAAATTCCATTACATCTTTGTAACTATGGGTCAGGTTTATCTACAGGGGAAAAAGTATGTGGAAAGGGCCATGCGGGTTTTGTAAAAATCTCTCTTACATTATAATATTTGATTTAATGTGTTACTATTATTACTACTATTATTTTCTTGGCAATACTGGGAATTAAACCCAGGGCTTCACACTGCTTGCTAAGGCAAGTAGTCAACTAACTGAACTACATTTTTTTTTTTTTTTTTTTTGATAGGACTGGGGTTCAAACTCATGACCTTGCACTTTCCAGGCAGTCAATTGTGCTATCTCCCCAGCCCCAAGAACTACATTTTAAATATATATATATATATATATATATATATATATATATATATATATTTGGTACAGTCTCACTACACAGCTCAGACTAGTAGTGATCCTCCTGTTTCAGCCCTGTAATTCCCAGGGCTGGGATTACAGGCATGCACCACTATGCCCAGTATAGATGGCCCAAATGGCACCCCTTGGCATGTGGTACTGGGGATGGAACCCAGGTCCCTATGCTTGCCAGACAGCTGCTTACACCACTGAGCTAACTGAGCTATCTTCACTGAGCTATCTATTCCACCCCTGCACTCCATTCTTAGCCCTTTTTAAAATTTTATCTCCCTAAGTTGCACTCTAGCCTTCAAGTTTTGATCCTCTTGCCTCAGCAGCCTTCTGAATATCTGGGATCATAGGTATAAACTCACAGCTGGCTAATTGAAGTTTTCTTTTTTTAAAAAAAATTTTAAATTTTATTTATTTTTTTCTTGTTTCAGAACCTTTGTTTGTTTATTCACTCATTTTTATGGCCGGCTCAGCCCACCCCGAGGCCAGGGCTGGTCTAGCATGTGGTTCCGGGGATAGAACCGCGGTCCCTGAAGCCGCCCAAGCTTTACCAAGCAAGCACTTTAGACCACTGAGCCATCCTTCTGGGCCCCCTAATTGAGTTTTCTGAGCCTTGATTTCCCTGTGTTCCTGAGGCTGATCTGGGATCCCTGATCTCCAGGGCTGGGATTACAGGCACAAATCAACACGCCTATTTTCTTTTTCCTTTTCTCTCCTTCCCTTTATTTTCCTCCCCTCCCCTGCTCTTTATTTTTTGTCTTTTTGAGACAGGGTCTTGAGATGCAGTTCATGCTGGCCTTGAGCTCACAACAATCCTGTCTCTACCTCCTGAGTGCTGGGGTGAGAGATGTGTGCCACTACACCCAGCTCACCATGCCTGTTTCTTTTTTTTTTTAAGAATTTTTTTTTATTTTATTTATTTATGTTTTTCTTGTTTCATAACCTTTATTTGCTTATTCACTCATTTTTTTATGGCTGGCTCAGCCCGCGCCCTGACGGTAGGGCTGGCACAGCATGTGGTGCCGGGGATCGAACCGCAGTCCCTGAAGCTGCCCAAGCTTTCCCAAGCAGGCGCTTTAGACCACTGAGCCATCCCGCTGGGCCCAACCTGTTTCTTAATTAAATATTTTCAAACATCAAATTCAGTGTTATTCCATGATAAGCAAAATAATCAGAATTTTATTTATTTATTTATTTATTTATTTATTTATTTATTTATTGCCTTTTTGAGACAGGGTCTCACTATGCAGTTCAGGCTGGCCTTGAGCTCACTTTTGTAGCCCAGGCTGGTCTCAAACTCGGACTGATCCTCCTGTCTCAGCCTCCCGAGTGCTGGGATTACAGGCATGAGCCACCATGCCCAGCTCAGAATTTTATTTAAAAGCAGATTAGCTTCTCAGACATTAGCTTTTGTGAAATAATGTATTCTCTTTGGACATAAGCTTTTATTTCTAGCTCTGGATCTCCCTTGAACAAAAGTGAACCTGTAGCTTCCTTCTGAAGCTTTATTGAGAGGTCTGTCTGCCTGGAGAGGAGCTGATTATCATGTGAGTGCATCCTGGAAGGGGCTCCTCCAGTTCACCGCAGCCTCTACTCATCATAGCTCTGACTCACACTTCAGCTGTAGCCTCAGGGAGACCTGAAGCCTGGACTATCAGCTAAACTGCTCCTATATTCTTTGTTTCTGAGATAGGGTCTTTTTGCATAATTCAGATTGGCCTCGAGTTTGTGATCTTTCTGCCTCGACTCCCAAGTGCTGGGATTACAGACTGGTGCCACTGCATCCTGTGCTCCTGGATTCTTCACCCATAAAACTGAGGACTATTGCTGAACATGGTGGTACACACCTCTGACCCCAGGACATGAGAGGCTGAGGCAGGAGGATCACTGCAAGTTTGAGGCTAGCCTGGGTTACATAGTGACTTCAAGGCTGGCTTGAACTGCATAGTGAGACCCTGTCTCAAAAAGGACTGGGGAGGTAGATCTTTGTCCAGGTCTCGGATTTGACCCCATTACCACAAAACAAGCAAGTAAAACTTTGGGAAGAGGGCCTGGCAGGATGGTTCAGTGGTCTAAAGTGCCTGCAGGTGCCTGCAGGCGGCTGCAGGGACCACGGTTGGATCCCTGGCACCACATGCTGTGCCAGCCCTGCCCTCAGGACAGGCTGAGCTGGCCATAAAAATAAATAAATAAACAAACAAAAGTTCTGAAACAAGAAAATAAATAAATAAATAAAAATTTAAAAAAAACTTTGGGAAGAGAATAAAATATACAGTGAGGGAAAAAATAATTCTTGTGTTTCATAGCAGGGAGCCAAATGGATATTCTCTGTTAAAAAGTCTTAAAGTTTTTTTTGTTGTTGTTGTTTTGCTTTGTATTTTTAGGGAAGGGTCTACAGGGTGTTCAGGGTCTCATTACTAGATCACTCATAGTGATCCTCCTGTTTACAGCCTCCCAAGAGCTGGGATTACAGGTGTGTGCCACCACACCCAGTCTCCATTGCAGTGTCAGCGTTCCCCAGGGGCATGGCAAGGGCAGACCTGGGGATTGAACCCTTGGCCCCTGCGCCTGCTTGCAGGTGCTTTAATCCACTGAGCTATTTAGCTGGCTGTCACATTGAGAAGGATTTTTTTGGCTGGCTCATGCTGCCTTCAGGGAGCATGTGGCACGTGGAGCTACAAATTGAACCATAGTCCCCTGCACTACATGGGGTTTGCCTATGCAGACATTAAACAACTGAGCTCACAGGCAAGCGCCCTCTGTTTGAAAAGTCTTAAGTGACGTCATGGCTTTGGATGACCGGTGACCTCAGCTGAGTGAAGAAATGTGGAGTTTAGCCGGGTGTGGTGGCACACGCCTGTAATCCCAGCACTCGGGAGGCTGAGGCAGGAGGATCGGTGCGAGTTCGAGACCAGCCTGGGCTACAAAAGTGAGCTCAAGGCCAGCCTCAACTGCATAGCGAGACCCTGTCTCAAAAAGACAAAAAAAAAAAAAGAAATGTGGAGTTCAACTCATTGCTTTTCCTTATTACTCTTTTGTGGTCTCTGATTTTGTCCATAGGTGTGTCTTTGAGCACACACATTTCCTTAGAGAACTCAGTCCCCACGGGAGCCTCCCATCATTTCAAAACCAAGAGGCAGGCAAATGCTTGAAGGACAGCTTAGAGTTCCCTGGCAGAGGAAGCAAAAAGCGTTTCCCAGAGGTGTTGGGCTTCCTGGTGGCTGGAGTGTCACATTTCCTAATGAGGAGCAGGAGGGGGTAGCACATGCCTGTGGCTTCTCACTAGAGTGCATGGCGAAAGCTCATTTCCTTTCTGATAACTTCAGCTGAGCTATTGATAACAAGTTTCTAGAAAGAGGATCTGTCCTGGTGGGACAGTACTTATCCTAGGTATTCCCAGATGCCTCCATATTCATTATTATGTATTCTGTTTGCTTGGCTCATGACTCCATTATCTGGCAGAATGTGAAAATCCTCTCTCTCCTCCTTATCAGCCTGCTCTGGAGACTGGGGAACAGGCTAATGCCCTTGTTAGTATCATCACAGACCCTGCTAATGCTCTCTCTGAGCTGTTGAGAATGCCCCCACTTTCCTGGTCAGCTCAGTGCCCACAGGCTAGAAAACAAGATCCCATCCTGGTCTAAGAATGCTGTTTTTTTTGTTTTTTTTTTTTCAGTAACAACACTACTGTTTATTATAGCACTAAGGTTTCCAGCTATTATTGCAGGAGATAAAACATATGTGTCTACATATTGGAATACAAGAGAGAAAATTATTTTTTTTATCATGTTAAAACATTTTTTAATTTTTTTTTTCTTGTTTCAGAACCTTTATTTGTTTATTCACTCATTTTTATGGCCAGCTCAGCCTGCCCCAAGGGCAGGGCTGGCACAGCATGTGGTGCCAGGGATCGAACTGCGGTCCCTGAAGCCACGCAAGCTTTCCCAAGCAGGCGCTTTAGACCACTGAGCCATCCCGCTGGGCCCCAAAACATTTTTTATTCATTTTAATGAGATTTGGTATCTGTATAGGAAAGACACTTTTCACAGTTTATGTGGCTTTCCTTCAACTTATAGTTTTCTCTTGGACCAAGTGCAGTGCAAGTGACATGCTTAACATCCCTGAGGCTTAACATCCCTGAGGCCCTAGCTCCCATCCCCAGTGCTACAAGAGCAGAACAAACTTAGAATATGTGTTGGTGCTAGTTTCCAGTGAATACAGCCTTAATTTGTGCCAAGTTCTCATATCTTTAATTTTCTATTTCAAATTTCTTAGTTCTTTATCAAACAGTTTATTGAGAAGTAATTTATAACTATACAGTTCAGGTATTTGAGGTATACTAGACAACAGCATTTACTTACAGCTATGCAATCATGACCGAACTCTTGTCACCCCCCAATGGCTGTGCTGTCAGCATATGCTCCTCCCCTGGGCCCTAGACAGACGCTAATGTGCTTCCTGGCACTGTGGGTTTAGTTATTGTGGATATTTTGTGTCTTTTGTTTGTAGAGGTACTCACTATGCAGCTTGGACTTGTAGTGATCCTCTTGTTTTCAGCCTCCCCAGTGCTGGGATTATGGGCATGTTTCACCATGCCCAGACTCAGTTGCTGGCTCAGGGTGCCTGGGGACAGGCCTGGCACATCATGGGGTACTAGGGATTGAACCCTGGTCCCTGCGCTTGCCTAAGCAGGGGCTTAGTCCACTGAGCTATCTTGCCAGCCCTTAATATAGATATTTAATACAATGTGAGGCCGGGCGTGGTGGCTCACGCCTGTAATCCCAGCACTTGGGAGGCTGAGGCAGGAGGATCGGTGCGAGTTCGAGACCAGCCTGGGCTACAAAAGTGAGCTCAAGGCCAACCTCAACTGCATAGTGAGACCCTGTCTCAAAAGACAAAAAAAAAAAAAAAATACAATGTGAAAGACAATACAATATGTAGTCATTTGTGACAAACTTCTCTGACTTAGCTGATGTTTTCAGTGTTTTGTTCTTTTTTTATTAGTGTTCTATTTTATGTCAATACCACATTTTACTTATTATGCATTGGAATTTGGGCTGTTCCCACCGTTTTTGTTGTTTACTTTCCTCTCCTCCCCTTGCCTCCCATTGCCTTTTCTCCCCCTCTGCCTGCTCTCTCTTTCTTTTGGTACTGGGGATTGAACTTGGGGCCTTTGCACTGGGCTATATCCTTAGCCCTTTTATAATTTTTTTTTTTATTTATTTTGAGACAGTTTTGCTTAGTTGTCTAGTTGGGACCTCAATTTATAATCCATCTGTCCCAGCCTCCAGGATGGTAGGATTATAGCTGTGTGTCACCATGTCTGAGTTCCCAGTTTCCTACTACTGTGGTAATGATGTGTTCATTCATCCATAATGTGTGGCCATAAGTTTTTTCATTTCTTCCAGGTATTTTCTTAGAAATTGAGTGTGAGGTCATATAGCAAGTCTACATTTTTTTTTTTTTTTTTTTTTTTTTTTTGTGGGACTGGGGTTCGAACTCATGACCTTGCACTTGCCAGGCAGGCACTTGTGCCACAGAGCTATCTCCCTAGCCCCAGTAAGTCTACATTTAACACTTTAAGAAACTGTCTAACATTTTTTCAAAGCAGAGTACCACTTTACATCCCCACCTGCAATATATATGGGCTCCAATGTCTCCATATTCTCATACCAACATAGTCACTATCTTTTTGTTTGTAGCTATTATAGTGTTAAATAGTATCTTGGTATGGTTTTTTCATTTCTTTTCTTTCTTTTCTTTCTTTCTTTTTTTTTTTTTTTTGTCTTTTTGAGACAGGGTCTTACTATGCAGTTCAGGCTGGCCTTGAGCTCACTTTTGTAGCCCAGGCTGGTCTTGAACTAGCAGCGATCCTCCTGTCTCAGCCTTCTGAGTGCTGGAATTACAGGCATGTGCCACCACGCTTGGCTTGGTTTTTTCTTTTGTTCCTTTTCCAAAGATGTAAATCTTTTTTGAACCATAAGAAAAGACCACAATTGATGAATGCATAGCACAATGAATTTCCACAGAATGAACATGTATATAAGGACCATTCTCCAAAGTGTGATAAAAATACAACAAATAAAATATTTTAAAAAATATTTTATAAGGGGGTTGATGAATGCATAGCACAATGAATTTCCACAGAATGAACATGTATATAAGGACCATTCTCCAAAGTGTGATAAAAATATAACAAATAAAATATTTAAAAAAATATTTTATAAGGGGGCCCGGCAGGATGGCTCAGTGGTCTAAAGCACCTGCTTAGGAAAGCTTGGGTGGCTGCAGGGACCATGGTTCGATCCCTGGCACCACATACTGCGCCAGCCCTGCCCTCTGGGCAGGCTGAACTGGCCATAAAAATAAACAAACAAACAAAAGTTCTGAAACAAGAAAAAAAATAAAATTCTTAAAAAAATATTATATAGGAGAGCCAGGTGTGGTGACGCACACCTGTAATCCCAGCACTCAGGAGGCTGAGACAGGCGGATTGGTGCAAGTTTGAGACCAACCTGGACTACAAAAGTGAGCTCAAGGTCAGCCTGAACTGCATAATGAGACCCTGTCTCAAAAAGACAAAAAAAAAAAAAAATTTATAGGGCTGGGGAGATAGCTCGGCCATCTAAGTGTCTGCCTGGCAAGTGCAAGCACCCAGATTTAAAAGATTAAAAAAAAAAGAATGGAGCCGGGCGTGGTGGCTCACGCCTGTAATCCCAGCACTTGGGAGGCTGAGGCAGGAGGATCGTTGTGAGTTCGAGACCAGCCTGGGCTACAAAAGTGAGCTCAAGGCCAACCTGAACTGCACAGTGAGACCCTGTCTCAAAAATTTAAAAAAAAAAGGAATGATTTTTAAAAAATGTATTACAATGAGAGACACAATGCCATTAATATTCCTCACAGTACCCCTCACTTATAATACACTTAACTAATCGTTCTTTACCCTTTTTAAAAACATACATATATATATATATATATATATATATATATATATATATATATATATATATATAATTTATTTGGTAGAGGCTGTTGCTATGCAGCTTGGACTTATAGTGATCTTGTTTCAGCTTCCTAGTACTGGGATTATAGGTGTGCACCATCATGTCCAATTTTAGTGGCTGGCAGGCATCCCAGCCAGCACAGCATGCAGTACCAGTACCAGGGATTGGACCAAGTCCTTATGGTATATTTACTCAATACATGCTAAAATTAATATACACTGATTAGAAAGAGGGAAGGAGGGACAGGATGCTTGTATAATATAATATTTTTATATTTATGCATTTATTATTACTATATGCCTGAAGTACATAAAGTTGGCATTTCTCCTGAGGAGTTTGTACAGTAAACAACACATCTTGCTTTTTTTATGTATTTAGTACAGGGCCTGCCGGGTCTCACTATATAAATCAAACTCATAGTGATCCTCCTGTTTTCAACTTCTCAAGCACTGGGGTTATAGGAGTGTGCCACCACACTGAGTCTCAGTTGCTGTCTCTGTGTACCCTGGGGGCAGGGCCAGCATGGCTTTCATTGCCTACATTCAAACCTGGTCCCTGCAGTCTGCCTAAGCAAGTGCTTTAGTCTGCTGAGTTATCTGGCCAGCCCTTTGCTCTTGCTGGGCAGGCATTCATGTTGTTGAACTCTCTGCCCGACCCAAAGCTGCATTGTTTTTATTCTTTTTTCCATTCCCTTTCTCTCTTTTACCTCTCCTGCCCTCCATCTTTCATTCCCCTATGCATTTAAAAATATCTTCCTATGGGCCCAGTAGGATGGCTCAGTGGTCTAAAGCACCTACTTAGGAAAGCTTAGGCTGCTGCAGGGACTGCTGTTCGATCCCTGGCACCACATGCTGTGCCAGCCCTGCCCTCAGGGCAGACTGGGCCAGCCATAAAAATAAATAAACAAACAAACAAAAGTTCTGAAACAAGAAACATAAAATAAAAAGTTCTTTAAAAAAATAAAAGAAAAAATAAAATAAATAAAATTCTTTAAAAAATATCTTCCTAGTCTTTGGTTAATAATAAATATTCTTGTTAATTTAAACATCACATATTTCTCTCTCTCTCTCTCTCTCTCTCTCTTTCTTTTGTGGAACTGAGGATCAAACTCAGGACCTTGCATTTGCCAGGCAGGCCCTTGTACCCCTGAGGTATCTCCCCAGCCCCATCATATATTTCAGTGACAACTTGCAATTAAAAAAAATACTTGCATGATTTTGCCACCTCTATATATCTTCCCCAGGCCTCTCTGTTTAGACAGTCATCCTCTCCCTCTTTCCCTCGTTCTTATCAGTGCATATTAATTTTAGCAAGTATTGACTTTCAGTGTGTGCTATTGCCCTATATTTCCCTCCCCTCTTCTCTTCCTCCTGTCTCATACTTGCCTCCCTTCTCCTTTTTTTTTTTTTTTTTTTTGTATTTTGTGGAAGGGTCTACAGGGTGTTGAGGGTCTCACTACTAGATCAGACTCAGAGAAAGGGTCTCACTACTAGATTGGACTCAGAGTCATCCGCCTGTTTATAGGTTCCCAGGAGCTGGGATTACAGGCATGCTAGCCATGCCCAGTCTCAATTGCCTCTCAGCCACCAGGAGGGTGGGGCCAGCATGTCAGGCCTGGGGATTAAACCACTGGCCCCCGTTCCTTCTCCTTTCATGCCATCATTTTTAGATCTCATATGTTAGGGAGAATGTGCCATATTTGTCCTTCTGAATCCGTTTTGTTTCACTCAATAGGATCATCTTCAGTTGTAAAAAAAATTTCAAGTTTCTTAGCCCAAATAGAAAGAAGAGAGAGCTAGGAATGGTGGCGCATGCCTATTATCCCAGGACTTAGGGGGCTGAGGCAGGAATTTAACGCCAGCTTGCTGGACTACAAAGTAAGTTCAAGGCCAGCCTGAACTGTATAGTGAAACCTTGCATTTGAAATAATAAATAAGTAAAATTAAAGGGGCCCTTTAAGTGAGATAGCTCACTTGAATAAAGTGCCTGCTTAGGCAAGTTTAGGGAAGTGCAGGGATTGTAGTTTGATCCCTGGCACCACATGCTGCCTCAGCCCCCACCCCCAGGGCAGGCTGAGCCGGCCAGAGTCTGGGTGTAGTGGCACATGCCTGTAATCCCAGTGCTGGGGAGGCTGAAAGCAGGAGGATCACCATGAGGCTGAGCTGTGTAGTGAGACCCTACAACAAGCAAATATGTTTAAAAAAAATTTTTTTTTGTCTTTTTGAGACAGGGTCTCGTTATGCAGTTGAGGCTGGCCTTGAGCTCACTTTTGTAGCCCAGGCTGGTCTCGAACTCACATCGATCCTCCTGCCTCAGCCTCCCGAGTGCTGGGATTACAGGCGTGCGCCACCACACCTGGCTTAAAAAATTTTAAAAATAAAAAAAAGCAAAATGTGATTTACCTTTCTCTCTTCATCATTATCCTTTTACTTCCTTCTCTTTTTCTTTTTCCCATTTTCCTTTTCTTTCATCAAAGACTGTCTGAGCAATTATTTACCAGCACTGTGTGTGGCATGATTACAGGACTGTATGAATGTCCACTACCCCATGGGAAGGGTATCATACAACTGTTTTGGGGAGAGTTGGTGTGGTCAGAACATTAGGGAAGAATTCTCTTGAAGAAAGGGTATTTATGCTGATGGCTGGGAGTAGAACAGTGACAGAGCGCTTGTCCCACCTGTGTAAGGCCCTGGGTTTAATCCCCTGTTATGCAAAATGCCACCACCACCACCAACATCATCATCAGTTTGTGAAGAGGCTTGTCAGCTGAGACGTGTCAGTGGTGAGTAAGAGACAGAAGGTATAGAACAGGCAGAGTGCCCAAGGAAGGGGGCGGGTACCAGGACAGAGCTGGGCAAGAGCTCCTGTCTGTGATGAGGAAGTTAGGCCGGTGAGGGCAAGCAAGGGTGGGCTGTTGCTCTCTTCAGGGAGATGGCAGGGTTTGGGGCAGGATCAGGATGTTTAATCTTTTGACTTACATGTTGTTAACTTTGATTTATTTTTATTTATTTATTTATTTTTTTTTTTTGCCTTTTTGAGACAGAGTCTCGTTATGCAGTTGAGGCTGGTCCTGAGCTCACTTTTGTAGCCCAGGCTGGTCTCGAACTCGCACCAATCCTCCTGCCTCAGCCTCCCGAGTGCTGGGATTACAGGCGTGAGCCACCACGCCCGGCTGTTAACTTTGATTTAATGTATTTGATTTGTATATAACATGATTCTATTTGGGAGACCTTTTTTTAAAAAAAAATTAGGATAGGGTCTACAGGGTGTACAGGGTCTCACTACGTAGATTGGACTCACAGTGATTCTTCTGTTTTCAGCCTCTCAAGTGCTGCCATCACACCCAATCTCAATGCGGTCTCAGTGCATCCTGAGGGTGGGGCCTGCAAGCATGCCAGGGATTGATTCCAGACCTCTGCCTCTGCCGAAGGAGGCGCTTTAGTCTCCTGGAGACAGATTTACCATTCACTTATTCTTACTATTATTTATTTATTTATTTATTTATTTATTTATTTATGTCTTTTTGAGACAGGGTCTCGCTATGCAGTTGAGGCTGGCCTTGAGCTCACTTTTGTAGCCCAGGCTGGTCTCGAACTCACATCGATCCTCCTGCCTCAGCCTCCCGAGTGCTGGGATTACAGGCGTGCGCCACCATGCCTGGCTATTTTTATTTTTAGAGATAAAGTTTCATTGTATAGTACAGGCTGTCCTTGAATTTCATATGGCCAGTATGAGGCCCAGGCTGGCCTCAAACTCATGATAGTTTTGCTGCCTCAGCAATCTAAGTACTGATTTTACAGGTATGCACTACCACACCCTGCTCCTCACTCTCAAATATCCAGAGAAAGTGGACAAAAAAACCAACCAACCAAACAAACAAACAAAACAAAACAAAACAAAACAAAACAAAACAAAGAAAATACTTTCCCCAGTAATTTTCTTTCCCTTCATCACAGGCAGGCAGGCAGGTGAAGGGCCAGGTGAAGGGCTAGCTTACACACCCTAGTGAGGTGTTTTCTTTCACCTGAGTTCTCCATCAATGCTCACCCTGCTGAATCTCTAACACCTTAATTCCTGAACCTGCCTTTAGCAGAGTGACTCCTGCAGTGACTCCCTGAGGCTACACAGCCAGCTCTGGTGTAAGTGGGAAGACCAGAGTAGTGGGTCTGTGGAAAGGGGTTTGGTTCAGAGGGGCAGGACATGGGAAGCCCTCCTCAAAGGTTAAGGGCAGTCCTGCCAGGGCTCTGAGAAAGCTGGATAGCTGCTGTCCAGGCCTTGGGAGGTGGTCTGGAAGGAAGAACAGGCTAAGCAATGTGTCTGAGTTGGAGGAAACCTGGCCCTGGATGCCTCTGTTCTAATGGACATGTAAATTATGGTGCAAAGTATTTACATTTTCCTATAGCATTCATAAAATTATGCTTAGGCCATTCACAGCATGATCTTTTAAAAATTTATTGTTATTATTATTTTTTCTTGTTTCAGAACTTTCGTTTGTTTATTTATTTATCTTTATGGCCGGCTCAGGGCAGGGCTGGCAAAGCATGTGGTGCTGGGGATTGAACTGTGGTCCCTGCCATTGCCCAAGCTTTCCTAAGCAGGTGCTTTAGATCACTGAGCCATCCCGCCAGGCCCCACAGCATAATCTTTTGAAGAAAAAGATTTCACGAAATTTTATTGAATTTTTATATTTGTTTTTTATTAATATGTTTGCCATATATTATATTTCCCATACATAATGGTCATATCATGGAGGAATTTGTACCTGCACATAATATAGATCAATCCCCCCCCCCCAATTCTTCAAAAGCTCTTTACAAAAGCTCTTTCCATTTTTCCCTTCAATTTTCTTTTTTTTGGAAAACAAAAAACCCAAAATACCCTTGTCCTTCCCCTTCCCCCACTTTCCCTTCACATTTGAATAAATTCTTCCTACTTCCCAATATCTTTCCTCCATTTTGTCCTTATTTACCCTTTGAGTTTCTCTACAAAGATAATAATGGGATATTTAAACTTCTGTGTCTGATTTATTTCACTTAAGATTTTGAGACCGTGTCTTGCTGTGTAGCTCAGACTAGCCTCAAAATTGGAATGATTCTCCTGCCTCAGCCTCCCAGATATTGGTAAACAAGTTTGTGTCACCATGCCTGACTTTCACAAAATTTTAAAACCTTGAACAAGTCAGATTTATATATGGTCTTGATGACTTCCACTTTAAGAAGTTAAAGAGGTCTGACTTAATTTTATAGTCCTGTTTCCCGTTCTCCAAACATTTTCTTCCTCCAGTAGTACATAAGGGGCTATTTCACAATTTTCCTTTTAGTCTGACCTGACCCCGCAGTCAAATATAGGTCAGATCCACAGCCCGAGAGAAGGCCAGGCTGCTTCCTCTGCATGACAAAGGGTGGCTGCCTTCCCTCCCCAAGACTAATCTGTCCATTGTAAAAAAAATCTCCCAATCCACATTCCCATCCTTCTTTTGGCTGGTAACTAATTGCCCAATTACTTTATTTCCCCAACAGAACCTTTCAGGCTGCTTGGAATCCACATTCGTGACCTGCACCCACATCCCATGGAGGCCTTTGGAGCCTGCAGGATCTGCCATTGGTCTGCCTGCCTCACCCTGCCCTGCCCCCACCCAGATCTGACCTGTGCTGGCTGAGAGTGCCTATTGGCCTGGGCTGAGAGATAATCTCCTCAACATGATTTCAGGGAACTGGGACAGGGAGGATGGGCACTAGAGATAGTTATGTAGGAAGAACTCTGGCCTGGGAACAGGAAGACCTTTCTGTAGGTATATATCATTAATGTTTTGTGTGCTCGGGGACACTTGGCTGTAAAACCTGCGGACAAGAGAGTGGCATGGATATTTGACTTTAGCTCTAAGCTCTCATTCTACAAGCTAGCAGGGAAAAGGAAGAGGGGCAGCTGCTTTAAGGGCAGTTTCCCCAGATCTAGGCCTTAGTTTCTGGAATAACCACAGATGGCCATGCAGACTCTTAGTGACCCCAGATCTACCTGCAGCATGAGGTTACAAATGCTTGTCCTGGAGCCCTGGAGGAGCTCTGGGTATTTATTGGCTGTGTGGTTCCAACCCCCTGCAGAAGACGCCGCTATTGGTTTCGTTCTCTTCCATCAGGCCAGTCCCAAAGGACCACACAGCTGGGGGAAGCAGGGAGCTGGGCTGGCAACTGCCCCTCCCCTTTTCAGTCTTCCCTGGAAAGTGAAGTACCATCTAGCTGGCCAGTTACCTTAAGTGTAGAAGGGCCTCCTGGTCATTCAGGGACTCCCAGAGCCTTTCAAACTTGAGGTGCCTCCTGGATGGGTAAGACCATGTGGCCTTCTGCAGCCTGGGGACAGCAGGCTCCCACTGAACCAGCACAAGGTCTGCAGTCTCATTGTGAACTTCCAGTCCATGGAGCTCCCGGTGGGGACTCAGGAGGGGCCATGGCTTTCAAGACAGCCTGGGTGTTATATCCTCTCCCCCACCAGGGCTTCCTGTCAAGCAGCAGCTAGGGTGGCTGCCTACTGCATATTTACTGAATGGCAGCCCTGAAGAGCTTTTGGTAACTGAAGGCTATGGATCTTTGGGTGCCTGTAAATGTGACACTTCTGCACCTTTTGGTCTGACTTAAGGCCCAAATGTTGCATCCTATGAGTCCTTTCCTTGCTAATCACTTGCAAAGAAAGGCAGCAGTGGGTTTTTTGTTTGTTTTTTGCAGAAGGGTATACTTGTCATCCAGCAAGCGGGGATATCTTGTCTGTTCAATGTTTGAACTATGAGAATGAGCTCCAGAGCTCCAGAAGGATCTCTCTCTCTCTCTCTCTCTCTCTCTCTCTGTGTGTGTGTGTGTGTGTGTGCGTTTGTGCATGTAATACTAGGCAAACACTCTACCAGTACTGTCACTCCTGGGATGTAATTTTAACCCCTCCTTGGGTTTCCTTGGTAATAGAGGAGGAAGGGAAAAGAGAAAGAAGGCAAAGAAACAGCAGAAGTCTCAACTCTAGAAAGCCCAAGATCCTCTCTGTGCCAGTCAGCTGTTAAGGTATCTGCATTTCCTCTCCTGTCAGCCTTGTACACATGTGGCATAGCTGCTGTGTTTTCTCTTTAAACACCCCCCTCTTCTGTGATCACGGGCAGTCACGTGACAGTTTATATCCTAGTTTCTTCATCTATAAAGCAGCAACAACAATGGCAACTTCCTCCTTACGTTGTTAAATTTAACATATAGAAACATACAGAAAGCACTACGAGCATGGTCCATAAGTGCAGTCAGCCATTATAATTATTATGATTTTTAAATTTTTAATATTTTTTTGCTGCACTGAGGATTGAATTCAGAGCCTCGAATATGCTGGAAAAGTGCTTTACCACATACAGAAAATGAGAGTTCGTCCTAAGACTATACCTACTTCCTACTAAGACCATGATGAGCCGTCCATGAGCACAGCAAAAGACACACTGCTGTCAGTCTTCATCAAAAATGGTTGTGCCACAAAAAAAAAAAAAAAAAAAAAAAAAAAAA
>PVJA010040619.1:0-18409 GCA_004027025.1 Myocastor coypus | reverse complement strand
CTTCACATAGGCAAGTGACTACTGAGCCTCAGTTTCTCCAGATATGTGGGTAGAAGGAGGCTAAAGACAGTCTAGCCTCTCAGGCCTGTTGGAAGACTTAAGTACAGGTCATGGTCAGCACTGAGCCATCCTCAAGGACTGCCCTGGTAGAGGGTTGGTCCTTCCCGCTGTGCCCTTGAAGCCTCAGCAAGTAGCATGGGGCTCAGCCCTCTCCAGGCTCCTTTTGAGTGGGCCAGAGATGAGTGGGGCTCCCAAGGCTTGCAGCACTGCCTTGGGCTGTGCAGCTTTTGGGGTCTAGAGGAGCCCTCTGGGAACCTGGACCTCATGGTCATAAAGAATTAATTTAAAATTTCCATGGGGGATCTGCTCTGATCTCTGGCTTTCTGAATTATTTTGGGACGCCCTGACCAGGGCACTGTGCCCTCATCCAAACACACCTGCCCCCTGTGAGGGCCCTAGACACCCCCACCCATCCATGGGGCTGGTCAGTGGCTAGAATCCTGTGTCCTGGATCCCCTGGCCCTGGGATGGGTGGAGTGGGCACAGGGCCATAAACTGTCCCAACTTATTAATGGCCAAGTGGTTTGTGGGATAAGCAGTGGAATCCTGAACTGAAGAAAAATAGCATAACATAGCATAAACAACCAGCGCATGACCATCTGTGAGGCTCCCGCTGTGTGACAGGGTGTGCTCTCCAGTGTGAGGCGTCAGGAGAAAACTAACTCTGGTCATCTGGTCACAGGGACAGGCTTCAGGGGATGCAGGGCTGCTCGGTAGCTTTCAGCCGCGCAGCTTCAGCACAGAGTGAATTGTGGCGGAGAGTCCTTGTGTCCAGGGCTCCCACTCCTTCCCATCACGGTGCCCCCAGTCAGAATCTGGTGTTCTGGGCTCTCCTGGGAGGGTCCCAGGCCTCCCCTTGCAGGGGCCTGGGATGGAAGCTATGACGGGGAGATTCCCAGTGCTGGGGCTGAGTAGGGCAGTGATGTCTATGGCGTGGCCCCTCCATTCCTCTGGTCTCCTGAGCTGCACGGCGGGGGTGGGGGTGTGCAGCACTTATTCCTTGGAGGCCATATGGACCACAGGCTGGCCTGTCTTTCCAAGTCCTGTGACACACACCTTCCCAATGGGGCTTCCTCGTAGTGTTTGTGGGGTCCGTTCACAGTTTAGGGGTAAAAGATCCACTCCCAGCAGGCAGGAGGGAAAGGACAAAGCTCCACGTATCCCAGAGGAGCTCCTTGTCTTTCTGGTTTTTTTCTTCTCTTTTTTGGAGGGACAAGGGCTCACTGTGTAGTTCAGGCTATACTTGAACTCACGCTGTAGCCCAGGTTGGCCTTGAACTTGCAGGCAATCTTCCTGCTTCAGCTTCTCAAGTGCTAGGATCACGAGTGTGTACTGTAACACTTGGTTTTGTGGAGAAGGCAGTGGGGGAGGCAGCTGCCATTGATTGAGCACTTACTAAGTGCTGGGCACAGTCTTATTCAGTGTCCAGGCATAGCCCCGTGGTGCAGGCTTATCTGTGTGGAGGGGAGCACAGCACGAACTGTCTGCGGCAGTGGTCGCTTTCCATGGTGCAAAAGCTTCCGTGGGGCTGAGGAGGGCCCCGGTGCAGAGCCAGGAAGACACAGGCACGGTTAGGCCCCAGGAAGGATGAGCGTCCAGCTGGGCGGCTGCTCTGTTGCCTTTCTCACTCCTGCCCTGGCTGAGTCATGATGGGCGGCAGGCCCGGCCAGAGGCTGAAGAGTACAGAAAGCGCCTGCTTCTCTTTCCTGAACTCACCTGGGCTTTCTTTCTTTCTTTCTTTCTTTCTTTCTTTCTTTCTTTCTTTCTTTCTTTCTTTCTTTCTTTCTTTCTTTCTTTCTTCCTTCCTTCCTTCCTTCCTTCCTTCCTTCCTTTCTCTTTCTCTTTCTTTCTTTCTTTCTTTCTTTCTTTCTTTCTTTCTTTCTTTCTTTCTTTCTTTCTTTCTTTCTTTCTTTCTTTCTTTCTGGGTACAGTGGGCTTTATTGATGGAGTGTAATGGCAGCAAGCCAGAGCTCCCGAGGCCCCTCCCCATGTAGGGGCCTGGGATGGAAGCTGTGAGGGGGAGTTCCCGGTGCTGGGGCTGAGTAGGGCACTACCTTCTATGGTGTGGCCCTTCCATCCCTCTGGTCTTCTGGGCTGTGCTGGGGGCAGTTACTCCTTGGAGGCCATGTGGACCATGAGGTCCACCACCCTGTGGCTATAGCCAAACTCACTGTCATACCAGGAAATGAGCTTGGCAAAGTGGTCATTCTGGGTGATGCCAGCCCCAGCATCAAAGGTGGAGGAGTGGGTGTCACTGTTGAAGTGGCAAGACACAACCTGGTCCTCAGTGCAGCCAAAGATGCCTTTGAGGGGACCATCTGACACCTGCTTTGCCACCTTCTTGCTGTCATCATATTTAGCTGCTTTTTCCAGGTGGCAGGTCACATCCACCACTGACATATTGGGAGTGGGCACCCAGAAGGCCATGCCTGTGAGCTTCCCATTTAGCTCTGAGGCCACCTTGCCTGTGGCCTTGGCAGCACCAGCAGATGCAGGGATGATGTTCTGGGCGCTCCATGGCCATCATGCCACAGCTTCCCAGAGGGGCCGTCCACAGTCTTCTGGGTGGCAGTGATGGCATGGACTGTGGTCATGAGTCCCTCCATGATGCCAGAGTTGCCCGGGATGACCTTGGCCAGCGGGGCTAAGCAGTTGGTGGCACAGGAAGCGTTGCTGGCAATCCTGAGGGAGTTGCCCTATTTCTCATGACTCACACCCCTCACAAACATGGGGGCATCGGCAGAAGGGGCAGAGATGATGACCCTCTTGGCACCACCCTTCAGGTGAGCCCCAGCCTTTTCCCCAGTGGGGAAGACACCAGTGGAGTCCACCACATACTCAGTGCCAGCATCACCCCACTTGCTGTTGGCGGGATCTCTCTCTTGGAAGATGAGGATGGCCTTTCTGTTGATGGTGAGCTTCCTGTTCTCAGCCTTGACAGTGCCATAGAACTTGCTGTGGGTGGATTCCTACTGGAACATGTAGACCACATAGTTGAGGTCAATCAAGGGGTCATTGATGGCCACAACATCCACCTTGCCAGAGCTAAAGGCAGCCCTGGTGACCAGTGTCCAATACGGCCAAATCAGTTCACTCTGATCTTCACCATCTTGTCTGGATTGCTGCTGGCTGCATGGGAAGAATGGCCGTTGGTGGGCACGCAGGAGCAGAAAGCTGGACTTCTGTTTCTTTCCTTCACCCCACTAAGGGAGGAAACCTCACCACCCAGTCCCTCTGTGCCCTCTGGTGCACCGCCCCTGCCCCCTGGTTTGTCTAAGGCTCAGGCCATGCCAAGGCTCTCAAGGACCCAGGCACAGATGACCCGAGGGTTGTCACCTCTCCGCTTTCTTGTGCGGTCCCTGTTCTCCCAGCCATCTCGGGGCACTTGCCACTGAGTCTTCTCTTCTTGCTCCAAGTGTTCCTTCAGCCACCAGCTCTTTGGGGTCACACTGGTGCCATCCCGAGCTGCCAGCCGACGGCACCAGTTCTCCCTGGGTGTCCGCTCAGCATCAAGTACATCCTGCATCCACCCCTGGCCTCTCCCTCTGTGTCTCCAGAGTCACTCAGGACAACTCTCAGGGGATGCTCAGGGACCCTCGCTTTCTCCACTGCTCCCTGCTCCCTTCCCTGGCCTCCAGGGTGGGACTCCTCTGGCCCTCAAGTGATTCCCCACATCCACGACCCCCAGCTTTCCAGCAGCTGCAGAGAGCCTGTGGGACTGAGCTGGTCCTCCACTGTTTTAGGCTGGAGCCTGGAGTGGGATGGACTTTCCAACGTGAGCACAGCAAATCCCAGCAGGGAGAAGATGGGAGCGCAGAACTCTCTTGGCTCCGTTGCACCATGGCTGCCAGAGACCCTGGGAGGCCCAAGGGAGCAGGGAGCCGGGAGCAGGACTACACAGGAAGGAAGGCTTGGCTGGGCACCCACTCTTCTCCCTGGCACTTGTCTAAGCATCTGGGCTCTGGACTTAGACCTGTGAAGCCTCCTTCCCGCCCCAACAGTACCAGATACCCAGGAGAGTGGCAGGGGCAGTCCAAAAACATTTTTTCCCTTGACCACTGTAAAATCAGTTGTCTCCTTAGTGTTCCATTGTCCCATTCTGAGTGTCTGGGTCCCCGACACCTACACTGTGGCAAGGGAACACAACACCAGTCCTCAGGTTCCTCCTGGGTCCACCTGGTGTCCCAGGACTGACCTCTGAGATGACTTCCGGTCCCCTCGGAATGGCTGCTTCTGGCCCCTTCACTGTAGGCGCCCATCCTCGCACATGGCAGCGGCTCTTCTTTGTATTGTTCCTCCTGCTGGTCCCTGGCCTGGGTTAGATCCAGGTGGCAATGTCAGTGAGACACTGGGCCTTGTTACACAGCGAGGGCGCTGGTCTCACAGCCTCTGTGCATCTGAGGTTCTTATTTGCCGCTCAGCTGCTGAGGGTCAGCTGGGTCTTTGGGGGTTGAGCCTGCAGACATGGCCCCTGTCAGAGGATTTGGGAGGCGAAGTGCTCCGGGGCTTCCAAACTGCCCCTTCCGCACCCACTTTGCCTTCTGTTCTCTCACTCGTATCAGTATGGACTTCCAGTTCCCTCTTTTTCAGTGGTTGATTTAATGGGGTTTATTATTTATTTTGACATTCAAAAGAGGCCGGAGGGAACCCCTTCTTGGTGGCCTCTTGTCCCCTAAGGTGTCCCGTCTTTCTTTGAGCGCTTCCTTACTTTCCTGCGCAGAACAATGCTGTGAGCTGATCCCGTGCTTTCCCTGGCCCCAGCCTGGGCTCTACCATTTCCCCAAGGGTTAATTTTAAATGTTCCATCTGATTCCCATGTGGCTATGATATTGTGCGTGCGTTAAAATAGTTTATTTCTGAAGTTTAATGTTAAAGAAAGAAAAAAGACTGTAAACTTTATAAACGTGGTTGGGCAGTTTTGTTTTGTTTTGTTTTTTTAAATACACTGCCAGCTTTAAGGAGGTGGGCGGTGCAGGAGAGCACAGGCCCTGTGGTTTGCGCCTCGCCCCTCGTCCTTTGAGATGCCAGTCCTTGCCGGGCCAAGGCAAAGCCTGAAGGGCAGGTGAGGCTGGGACCCCGCCTGATCAAACACAGACCCTGTGGCCAAAGCAAACAGCCCATTAGTGCTTGCAGAGCAGGAGGAACCTGTGGCTGGTGCTCCGGACAGCCAGGGTGGACTCAGGAACTTTCCTAGGTCTGTGAGTGGAGGGGCAGCTGGAAACCCCTCTTTGTGCTCCCCCTTCTTTCCCTTGGGGTGCGCATGCTTCCTTCCCTCATGCATTCTTTGAAGTGGCGGGGAACCTGACCAGGAGTCAGGAGTCCTGGGGTCCAGACTCGGTTCTGCTTGATCCCACTGTGGTACTCCGTGTGTGTCTGTGTGTGTGTGTGCGCACGCGCGTGCACGCGCTGCTCTCAAAGATCTCTTCTCTCTGGGAGTGATCAGCTTTGACCTTCCACACATCTGCCATGTTAGGTCCTCAGGATCAGAAATCTTCCAGGTCCAGAGAGTGTGCAGAGGCTGGTGTGGGGCAGCGGGAAGTGGCCCTTGGGGAGCGGGGCAGTGCAGCTTCCTGCTGGCTGCTCCCATATGCCTGTACCCCATGCTCCCTGTCCTTGTCACACGGCCTCCAGGAGGGTGCTGCCACCCTGATGGGTGTTGCAATTGACAAGTGGCCCTGAGGGGCAGGGGCGGCTGGCCAGATGTGGGAGCAGATGGCCTCTGCTCCGGCCTTCTTGCTGCCCATCAGAGTCCCCTGGAGCACCTGAGCCTTCTGCATACCTGCCCGCTGCTGGCCTTGCCTGTGGCTCTGCCACCTGGGCCTCCTAGTTATGACTCCAGTGTCCCCATCCTCTTCAGGGGGAGTCACTGACCAGACCACTGGGTACACCTTGGCCCTTTCAGCCAAGAATCTGCTTCAGCTCACCCCAGGCCAGGATCTGGGTCCAGTCTGCCGCTCAGTGACTGTCAGCAGCTGACGTCATCTCAGAGCTTTGCTCTTCCCATCTGTGATGTGGGAGAGTGGAGCCATGACTCCATGGGCAGTGAAGAGGATTGAGCCCGCTGAGTTAGTGTGCTACAGCGGCAGCCCTGCCTGCACGTCCCAGCCGGGGTCACATCTCAGCACATCCGGGCCTCAGGCAAACCCTGCCTCCTCCTGATTGCCAAGGCCTAGCCTGAGCCTCTGTTGTGAGACTCACAGCAAAGCTAGCTTTGAAGACTGAGAAAGATGGGGAGGTTGGGGGTGCACACTGAAGCTCACGAGGAAAGGTGCGCTGCTCTTACGTGGGGAAACTGAGGCCTAGAGCGAAAGTCTAGACTCAAAGTAAAGAAAACAGGACTGACAGCATAACACTTGGTCTTGTGATCCACACCTCTTCCCTTCTAGTATTACTCAGGGCAGCAGCTCAGGTCATGTCAGTACACCAACGTGTTTGGACAGCCCCCACATGCCTGATGTTACCCCAGCCTGCTGGACCAGCACAAAACTAGGATGGAGAGACAGCATATCCCCACCTAACACATGGTAAAAACTAAGACATGTAAGTGATTCAGAAGAGGGAGTCCACAAGAGCATGAAGGTTTTAAAACTGCAAGGAGGGATGCTTTTATAGTCATATACTAGATACTGTTAAAATATGAGCTGGGTGTGGTGGTACATGCCTATCATCACAGGAAGGCTGGGGCGGGAGAATCACTGCAAGTTCGAGACCAGCCTGGGCTACAAAGTGAGCTCAAGACCAGCCTGAACTGCATTGCAAGACACTGACTCAAAAAACAAACAAAACAAAACAAAACAAAAAAACACAACCCAGCACATTCAAGTACCCTTTAAAAATAGTGGGGAAATTCTTTTAAACAAAACCCCAACTTGCTACTTGCATTCCAAGCCAAGAGATGAACTGTCTTAGTATACAAAGAACACCTCCAAGTCATGAAGAAACAAACCCATAAGTAGAAAAAAAAATAGACAAACAGTAAGAGCAGTTTCTAGAAAAGAACATACAGATGGTTCCGAGTCTATTTAGTCTTCTAAGAAGAATTGGATGGCAGTGCCAAGCATTTCCACCTGGCAGATAGGCAGAGTTACAAAGCTTGACAACTCTCAGCAAGGCTGTGTTACATTGCTGGTAAGAACATAAATCAACCCTCTGTGAAGAGCGATGGGGCAACAGTTAGCCACGCTGGAGAGCTCACGCTTTTCGACCTAACGCTTCCTTTTCCAGGAAGCTGATTTACACAGTTACTCAAGCAGGGGAAAGCTGCTATAGTAGCTTTGAGCACTATAGCATTCACTGCTACGATGTTTACAACTGTAGAAGACCGGAGACCATCCAGTGTCGGGCTGTGACTGGAATGTATACCCCGAATTTCATGATTTAGAAATCTGGTCCCTGAATTCATATGGTATTTGGAGATAGAGCCTTTGGTAGATAAGGAGGATTAGTGAGGTCCTGAGGGTGTGTGTGTGTGTGTGGGGGTGACCCCAGGATGCAGTTAGTGGCTCCATCAGGATAGGTGGGGAGACTGGCCTGCTCTTTCCTTATGGTGTATCTACATGTTGTACCATAAGAAGTGGACCCTGGCCAGATTCCCTGAGCTCGGTAAGCTTCTAATTCTTTCCAAATCACCCCTTTTGTGGTACTCAGTTATGGCAACAAACAAGGACTAAAAGCTTTGCACTGGTTAAAGGTTATTTAACTGGGCCCTGGAGAGATAGCTCAGAGGAATAAGCACTGACCTGACAAAGTACAAGGACCTGAGTTCAGTCCCTGGCCCCGTATGCAGGGCACCTCTCCTGGGCTCTCTGGGTGCGCCCTCTCTGCCTCAGATTGGGGGGAAAAAAAGTTATTTAACAATGCTACGATTGCCGCCCATAGGAGCCTAACATGTGATTTGATGAAGCAGTCTCCAAACAGGAAGTGGGGCGGGACATGTTTGTGTGTACACAGAAGTGTCTGGAAGGAAGCTGTAGAGGTCAAATACTATGGTAGGATGGTATGGCAGACACTGCCCAGGGCAGGGTAGATGCGGGTCAGGGTAGATGCTTGGTTTTCATTGTACAGCCTTTTGTGTATTTTCAGTTTTGTGCCATGTGCTTTTGTTGCGTGCTCAAATGTCAGTGCTTAAAGGTGAGAGGCGAGTGGGGGTTTATCCACAGGGAAAGCGATTTGACAGACCATCTAGGGCATCCCTGGTGTGTGTGGGGGAGACGAGGCCTGCGCTTTTCCTGTGTCACGCTCTTCCCAGTCCTGAGCAGCATTCAGAGGTCCTGGGGTGCAGTGGAGGGCAAGTGAGGTTTCACACCAGAACCCCAGTTTTCCTTGTGCTCAGTTCGCAGAGCATGTCACTGCTGCTCTCCATCCACCTGAGATGGTGGTCACCCCTGCCTCCTCTGGTGTCTCGGGCAACCCTTTGCCGCGGGGCCCAGCCCCCTCTGTTCCCAGGCAGAGGGGCAGGGCCACACCACTCGGCAGAGCCGCGCGGTGGGTGGAAAATGTCGACATCAGATGGCCGATTGGGAAATGGCGTGCCTCTTCAACCACAGTCGCCCCCACACTTCCCTGTGAGGGGTTTGGGGGTGGGGCCGAGGCTAGCGATGCTCTGACGTCATCAAGCTTTGTTCCTCTGAGTCCTCTTGGCTAAGGTATCCTTGAGTTGACAGAGTGTGGCCAGGCCTGGCCTGGAAGAGGTGCAGGCCGGCTGTGCCACAGAGGTCTCGGCTGAGCTGGGAAGCCCCAGGCCTGCGGGTCACAGGGAGCCATGGAGGGTTCTTGAGCTGGAGGTGGAGGGGTGGGGGTGGGGTGGGCTGGCGACGACTTGTTGAGAGCCAGCCTAGACAGTGGGAGGTTGGCCGGGTCTCACTGCAGCCTGGCCTGCACATTTCCGGCACCCTCACCCTATCTTCACAGTAATTCCACAAGAAAGACCGACCTACTATCACCTCCATTTAACCAATACAGGCCCTGAGCCCCGGTGAGGCGGGGTGGCACAGCTTGCCCAGCAAAGCCGACACGGGAGCCTGGGTCTGCTGCCCTCCGGAGCCTGTGGATTTCCCCACACCTGGTACCTCTCAGAAGAGGTATTTTTAGCCCACTGGTGTCATCTTGACCCTACCTTTTACTAACAGGAGGTTTTGTGACCCAATCCTGAGATGCTGTTACTAATGCTGTGGTTATTCCTGGCCTCTGCCTATCCCCTGGGCTGCCGGCTGCGACCCCCATCCAAGGTGCAGGGAGGGTGTGTGAAGACCCACCCTGACCTCCCTGTGTGGGTCACCACGACACCAGTATGTGCGCAACAATACTATGTTCGCTGAGCAAGCAAAGCAGATGCTGCCAGCTTAGCCTGTCACAGTGTTACCCTGGGTGGGGGCATGGGCACAGAGCAGGTTCCCTCCACCCCAGGCTGGGGAGTCTGTCCCTGTACCTCTGGATGGGCACTCTAGATACCCTGGGAGCTGGTCTCAGGGGCCACAGCAGAGTTCTTTGGGGGGTACAGCCTATGGTAGGACCCCTGTCCCAGCTGATCCCCTCATCTGCCAAAAAAGTCTTACTTGTTCAGTGTACAGCTGTGACATGCTCTTGCTTAATAGAAGACGGGGAGGTGAGGCTGGGGTGTCCCACCCTCCGAGCTGTGGGACAAAGAAGCAGCAGAGTGGGCCGGATGCACTGCTCTCCTGGCCCTTTATCTTCTGCCCACAGCCGAGCCCAGGAGAGGTGACCAGGCTGGGCCTGGTGGCTAGGCGGGAGAAAGGTGGAATGGCTTGGAGGTGGCAGGGATGCAGAGGGCCCAGTGCTGGGTGGAGGTGAGGCGTGGAGCAGGAAGTATGAGGTTACCCTGGGTGCACCGTGCAGAGGGCAGAGGCTCAGTGGCAGTGGCCTCAAGACCGCAGCAGGGCCAGCTCCTCACAGACCGGCTTGCAAAGTGGCCAGGAGGCTGTGCCTCGGGCTGCCAGGGCAGGACCTAGGTCACAATTAGGCTCTTCAGCTCGCAGCTGGCTGGGCGTGGATCTTTTAGCACTTGCTTGCTATTTATGGGAGTCGTGGCACGGGCCACAGGCAGGAGTTCCTCTAGCTGTTTACCCTAGCACTGAGGAATTTGAGGGCGGTGACAGCGCAGGCTGGCTGGAGAGGCTCCAGCCTGGCAGCGCTGATTAGAGGGACCTCTGCCCAGCACTCATGCCCGGCTCGGAAGGGAACACAGCACCTAGCATGGACTTGGACCCATCCCTGAAGTTACAGATGGGAAAACAAGCCAGAGTGTGAAGTGTGACCCTCCGAAAGTCCCACACGGAACCTGTGCTCCAGGGAAGCCCAAAGCCAGACGAGGGGAGCAGCGCTGGCAGTTCCCTTGACAAAGGGACCTTGTGTGTGTGTGTGTGTGTGTGTGTGTGTGTGTGTGTGTGTGTGTGTGTTGCTTTTACTGGCTCCTCCACAGAGAACATTCACTCTGACAGTGGGGCCTCTGCATGTCGTGTTCACAGCACTGCCTGAACACTCGAACCATGCACAAGAGAAGCTGGGAGACTTGAGTAACTTCTCACATGACAAGGGGCGTGCAGAGGCTTGGCAGAGGCTCCCAGATGTCCGTGTCCAGGGCTTCAGCCATCTCTCCACACTCATGGTTGCCTGAGGGGACAGTCTTAGCCCTTATGACTCTAAAGTGGTTGCTGTTCCTCCGGGAAGTGCACCTGCCTTTCTAGCAGGAAGCAGAGATATAGGACAATGGACAGAATGGATGTTCTCATGGAACCTGTCCCTTTTGGATCACAGAAACTAGTTGCCTAGAAGTGCCTTAATAACACCCTGGCTGAAGCATTTGTTTTCTGCCTTGCTTCCTAATTGTAACCTCTCCCAAGGGCATGGCCTGTTGCTTGTTGTTTGGTGGTTTTGTTGTTGTTTTTATTTGATCATACAAAAATCCCCTATCTGGGGAAAATGCCCTGTGAGACTGTTCTTGCTGTGGTGGCCATGGTAGGTGTGATACTTTCAACACCAACCCCCTAGGGGGCCCGGATCAATGAGGTTCTGTGTGTGGGGGGGTATGGAGTGGGGAGGGGGCTGCAGCTGGCCCTTTCAGCAAACTTTGGGCACAAACGGAATCAGCCCAGGGCCAGGTGGGAAGCTGGCTTTCCCCGTGCTCTGCGTCTCCTAGGCAGCACCGGCTGCACCCAGAGCCCCAAATGCTGGGCCTTGTGGGTGCCCAGAGCTGGTCTGCAGCTCAGGACCCTGGCAGGGTTCTTCTGGCCATGGACAGCCCGTGTCCCTTCCCAGCCCTGGGGCTACCTCCTGCAGACTGAGGCAACATGAGGGAGTGTAGGGTGTGACTCTGCTCTGAAAATCACCACCTTGTCATTGCCAGGCTGACAGAGACAGCCTCAGAACAGGGCCCGCGGGCTATCATTGGTCCAGGAGTGGGGTTGTCCTTGTCCTGTTGATCCACAGGATGGGGTGGTCAGTGGCTGCAGGGGCTGTGTGACCTAATATTGCGATAGGAGACAGGGAAGGAGTGGGCTGTGTTTTCATTTATTTTCTAGGACCTCGGCCTTAGTCCTGCAGGTCCATCTGCACCTCAGGCCAGAGCATGAGGTACAGGAGCTGGGAGTTGAGTCACAGGCTGGCAGCCCAGCAGGAAGACCACCTGCAGTGGGGAGAGATCCCTGATGCATCCCTGGGCTACCCTCACCCTCGTCCTTTCCAAGCTACTGTCCCCAAGGAGGATCTGCTTTCTAGAAAGCTTATTGCTGACCAGCTGTGTGTCCTGCAGCAGGCCACTGTCCCTGGGATTCCCACATCAATACCTCACCTTTCTCTCCTCTGGCTGGGGCCAAGAGAAGATCTCTTGGGAAAGAGCTTAGCTGAGACAGAAATAATCCTAGCAACAATCACAATCAAAATAGTCCCCATTGTGCTGACCTGCTGTGACCCCAACCCTCCCAAATGCCTTAAGTGGAGTAATCGAAAACACACACGACCACATGACCCCAGACTCTTTGTTTAAATGTGATACCTGGCAGAGTAGGGGGCTCTATTTTTACCTCCAGGCTTGTGGGCGGGGAGGGAAGTTCCAGTAACGTTCTTCTGGCTTCACAAAGAAAGCGAAAAAGTAATTTTGCCTTTGAGGAAACCGAGATGAATATTAATATGCTCTGGCAGGAGACAGTGGAGCAGGCCAGGCTGTCAGACGCACAGACTTTATGACTAAAGATGATTTTTTAGGATATAAGGGTCATCCTCAGTCGGGGAGTCCTAGAAGACTCCTGGGCCAGAAATACTGTTTGCAAGGACGGTTTTCCAAGCAGATTTGACTCAGGCCTGTCATGGTGGCATGCAGATGGGGTCATTCCTTCTCAGCTGGGTGAGGTTGGTGGGTCTGAGTTTCCTGGGACCTGCCGGCAAGGAGGGTATAGAACTCGGTTGGAGCCGGGCATGGTGACGCGTGCCTGTCATCCCAGCACTCTGGGAGGCTAGGCAGGAGGGGCCAAAAGTTGATCTTAGCTTGTGCAGTTTAGTAATTTAATGAGACTCTGTAAAGTAGTTTTTCAAATTAAAAAAAAAAAAAAAAAGGAATTGAGGTCCAGAGGAGCTCACAGCTGGCCTGGCATCATGAAGTGAGGAAGTCCTGGGCCGCACTTGTGTGGATGAGACTCTGGTCTCTGTGGAGGGTGCTTGGGGCCTCTGTCTGGCTGTACTGTGGATTTTGCAGAATTCATTTTCTATTGCTATGCAAACAAATTATCACACACAGGATCCCCCCCCAATTTTTTTTTGAGACAGGGTCTCCCTGTGTAGTTCAGGCTGGTCCTGAACTTACTACGTAGCACATGCCGGCCTTGAAATCACCACATTCCTCCTGTCTCAGCCTCCCGAGTGCTGGGATTACAGGCATGGGCCACCAGGTCCAGCCCATAGTACAAATTTATCTTAGTTATGGAGGCCAGAAGTCTTAAATAGTAAAATCAAGGTTTGGGGCCTTTAAGAAGAAAATTCATTTCCTGGCTTTTCCAAAAGCTTCTGGAAGCCACCTGTATTCCTTAGTTTCTGGCCCCTTCCTCCCTCTTCAGGGCCAGCAGTATGGCAACTTCTGATCTCTCTTGAGGAATCCAAGATAAATTCCTCTTCCTGAGACCTTGAATTTATTCAAACCTATGAAGTTCCTTGGCTATGGGAGATGGTGGACATGACTGAACAGGCCATAGAAGGTGTGAGTGTGTGTGTGTGTGTGTGTGTGTGTGTGTGTGTGTGTGTATATATAAGGGTAAAGGCTCCTACTTTTGGGATAACAGTCATCCTCTGCTCAGGGAGTTGTGCAAAGGCCAAGTTTGTGTTCTAGGGGCACTGAGTAAGGGCCTCAGCAGGGACCCACATGTGCTACAGGCTGAGTTCAAAGCCCAGCTCTGTCTTTGCCAGGGGCCTGGGAATGGTAGAGAAGAGAAGTAGGCCAGGAGGAAGCCAACAGACGCACCCGTGTGACTGGCTCTCATCTGCACCACAGCCTTGCTGGGCATACTCCTGCCCCCGCACTTGGCAAATGTGGAAACATAGCTCGGGGAAATCAAGCGGCTTTACAGCTACCAGGTGGGGAGCTGGGGTTTCTCATGCTTGTGCTTGGTGGGGAGCTGGGGTTGCTCATGAAACCTGAGATCCCCACTCCGCCTCCAGGGCTGCCTGCCACCTCGGTGTGCATGCTAGGGTCTCTTAGCATTTTCTTTAAATGGGCTTACTACCTTTTAGTTTAATTGTATCTAGTTTAAAATGAAACTATATGGCCAGAGAGATAGCTCAGTGGACTAAGTGCCTGCTTAGGCAAGCGCAGGTACCAGGTTTCAATCTCTGGTATGGTGTGCCCTCCTGGCCCCGCCTGGGCATGCTGAGCTGGCCATTGAGATGCTGAGCTGGCCATTGAGACTGGGTGAGGTGGTGCAGGCCTGTAATTCTGGCATTGGGGAGGCTGAAACAGGAGGATCACTATGAGTCTGAGCTGTGTAGTGAGATCTTATACCAAATATGTAAATAAAATAATTTTTAAAAAGTACCAGTAAAATGAAACTATAGCTGGGGTTATAGCTCAGCAGCATAAGTGCCTGCCTGTGAAGTACAAGGTCCCAAGTTTGGTCCCTGGTACCAAAAAAAAAAAGCAAAAAAAAAAAAAAAAGCTATATTACTCCTATAGGTGGAAAATCACAGAATTCATGGGATATATGCACATACTATATAATATACTATTTATGTAATATACATTAAAATGAATTTATTTTATTCTATTTTTTAATATTATGGCTGGCTCAACCTCTTCTGGGGGTGGGGCTGGCATAGCATGTGGTGCCAGGGATTGAACTGTGGACCCTGTGGTTGCCTAAGCTTGCCTAAGCAGGGGCTTTAAATTGCTGAGCCATCTTGCCACCCCTATGTAATATACATTAAAATAAATTTATCACTATTAAAATGATTTTTTTTTTTTTTTTTTTGTTATAGGGTCTCATTTTGCAATCCAGGCTGACCTTGAACTTACTATGTAACCCAGACTGGCCTCAAACACACAGCAGTCCTCCTGCCTCAGCCTCTGGAGTGCTGAGATTTCAGGTGTGTACCCCTATGCTCAACTCTATCTAGGTATGGGTTTGGCCACCATCCTGGCTTCCAAGGGTGGTGGTGAGCGCCCGGGAGGGTGATGCTGTGTAGCCCAGCCCTGGCTGGGATAAGTGCTGAGGGCGTAGGCTCTGCCCTCCCCTGGCCCCCTTGAGGTTTCAGAACTCTCTGAGGCCTCCATGGCTCTCCCCACCTCCTTCCCCGCCTCCCCACCAGCCGTGATGTCTGTGTCCCTGCTGTCTGGGGTAGGGCGGAAGTAAGGCGGGCAGCCTGTAGCTTCCCCTTTTCTACCTAGTGCGGGGCGCTGGCTCCTTCCCCTCAGTGCCTCAGAGGAGGGGACGCAGCACCATGGCTCCCCGCGCAGCCCCCATGCGTCAGATCTGCTGCTGCTTCAATGTCAGGATTGCTACCACCACCCTGGCCATCTACCATGTGGTGAGTGTGCTCCCAGGCAGGGGCTGTGTATGTGTGTGTGTGTGTGTGTGTGTGTGTGTGTGTGTACATGTGTGTACTTGTGCGTGTGAGAGACCACTAATCTGCTGAGTGTCTCTAGTGGGAGGACTGATGCCTTCCACCTCCCCAGGGTCTCTGGGCAAGTCCTTTCCCACTTGAGTCTCCGTTGCCCTCTCTGAGGGGGTGCGTAGTGCAGTGGGGCAGTGCAGAGGCAGAGTCTGTCTTCCAGGCTGTATGACTGAGGTCTCTGTGAGGCTCAGTACTTGCCCTAGCCAAATGGAGCAGAATGGCAGCCCCAGGGGCATCCCAGCTGCCGCAGCAGATGAGCAAGCACTTTTGAGACAGGGATCTGGGAGGAATGCAGGCAGGGGTTGTTCCAGGACACGTCCCAGGCCCAGGTCTGATTCTTTCCTCCAGGTCCTGGCTGCTTTGAGGTTGAAACTCTCCTTTGCGCTTTCACTGGGAGGCAGGGGCTGAGCCCTCGTCCTTCTGAGTCCAGCCAAGCAAGCTCGAGAGCCTTACAGATGCATAGGGTGGCTGCCTGGCCCCAGGTCCCTAGGTGCCGTAGGGAGCAGCTCCAGGGGTTCCTCTTGGGGTGCGCGTGACCTTATCTCTTGTGTGACTTTGGGCATCTCACAGCCTTGGGTAAAGGTTCCCCTCTGGACTTGAGTGGTAGAAGGTCAGGGTCCCCATTGTGCCCCAGACCCACTGCCACCCCTAACTCGTGGCCATACATAGCTGGCCTGGCCCCTGCTGTCTTCTTGCTATGGCTGCTCAGAGCCTGTGGCTAACAGCTCTCTCAGGGGCCTACAAAGGCTTCCTCAAATGAGCCCAAGGTGGCAGGCTGAGGGGGCTGCTGGGACTGCAGAGTGCTGGTGACATTTGCTTCTGTGACAAGCAGGGTGGCCAGGGCGGTATCAGGAGCGAGGCTGCATGGGCTAGTGCCTCTCAGCTGTTAGCAGGCAGCCGCTGGACCCAGACCGCAGGGCACAAGCCCTGGCTTCCTCGTTTCTTAGCTCTGCAGCCTTGGCAGCTTACCAAACCTCTCTGAGCCTGTTCCTCATCTGAAAAATGGGGCTGAAAATAATGCCTGTCTGTTTTGAGGGTTGTTATGAGGGTCAAGGAGTTAATAGAAAGCACACAGGACAGTGTGTGGCACTTACTAGTGGTGTCCTTATTAGTGGTGTCAGGTGTGCCAACACGCTTGGACTCAAGCTGTTGGAATCCTAGGGTGCCAGTTTCAGGAGGAGCTTAACTTCTGCCAGCACATGACTTGAGAGGAAAATGACACGTTGTCTGTCCCCACATGAAGTCCTTTGGGCCTTCTACCCCTGAGAGTATAGCTCACTTAGAAGGACAGTGTGGGCAGAGGTGTACCTGCAGGAGGTCCCTATGTCCTTGCCCCAGCTCCGCCTGTAACTATCCGTGTGGCCTCGGACAATCCCATGTCTCAGCCTGGTTCCCCTTCATAAAGTTGGAGATATTTGGGGGGTGCTTCAGGGTTTGCCACAGGAGGTGTTGGAGATACTACCCTCAGGGTTCAGGTAGCTCACGTGAGTGGCTTCTGCAGACAGAGGGATTTGCAAGGTCTCCTGCTCTGTCCACCCTGGTGGCCGCTCTGTTGCCAATGATCATTGCTGCAGAGGAATGTGGATGCTTTCATGGTGTGCAGGAAGCTGGCTTTCATGTTTGGCTGCTGATGCTTTGGTGCTGGCGACCAATGCCAGGTGAACATGACCCTGTGCAGGCTGCCAGCAGGACTTGGATTTCCCCTGAGTGCTTCTCCAGGGCCTCTCCTGTAAGCTTTGCCGCTTAAGCGATGTGCGGTGGTGGCCATGGCCGAGTGATCAGGGATACAGCTTGGAGCTGGCACTGTGGGCAACAGGTAGAGTCTGGCCAGGGAGGCACGGACAGGGGAGAAGAAATGGCTGTGCAAGGGTGTGTGTATGGAGGGGTGGAACTTGTTCACTGGTGCTTGCAGAAGTCAACGGGAGGCTGGGGACAGGAGGAGGGGACGAGTGCTCTGGTGGTGATCTAAGAACTGGCTCTTCCCTCTAACACACTGTGCGTATTTGGGGCTGGGTAGTTTGTGTAGGAAGCTGAGCAAGATCTCTGGCCTTTGCCCACCAGAGGCCAATGGCACCGCCTCATCTGCCACTTATGTCCCTAGATCAGGAGCATGATGGCTCCCTCTAGAGAATCACTGCCTGGAGTCATGGGGAGTCCTGGAATGTTCTAGGACCAGAGGAGGCAGAAAGACAGGAGAGTAGCCTGGAAGCTGGACCAAGGCCCAGCCGGTCTTCTGGGCCTGGGTCTTCAGCTGACTCTAGTGGGGACTTACCTTCTTATCACTTTGTCGAGAGGCCCCTGATCCTTCCCAGAAAGGGTGGGGGCTGGGGGCTTTCCCGCAGCCTAGCCATCAGGCAGCAGGTGTACTGACAAGACCTTGAACATCTGCATGGCAAGCGACGCCACCCTGCAGATGTGCCAGTTGCCCAGGTTGGTTGTCATCTGGAGCCAGCCATGAGTGACGGCTCTGCGCACTGTGAGCTATTTGTGGATGTGACAAACCCTCTGGGGAGGCTTAAATTGGGCCCTTGACGTTTTTGGGAGAGTGCCACACTTTGCCAGGCTGTAGGAACGTTATTACAAGAAGTGGCTTTCGAGCTGGTTCCTCGGTCCAGGGGCTGCGATCTGTCTGGGTTGTGGGGAGCATTTACTGGGCACTCACATCTGCACACAAAGGAAGTTGGGTGGCTCTCAGTCCTGGGTGGTCATCACCCTAGAGTGCCCTTCACTGGTGGCAGGAGGTAGGGAGACCCCAGGGACCCCTTTGCTTGGAAATCTATATCTCCCTGGCTTTTCTTACCTTGTGCACCTGGAATTCCATTGTAGAAATGCATGTCAGGGTAAAAACTGACACCTGCTGTGCTAAAAAAAAAAAAAAATCAAAGTAACAAAACCCCCAGATTTTATCTGTAGAAACAGGATACGTCAAAACCAAGCCAGGAGGAAATGCACTAACGCTAACGGCGTTGTCTCTGGGCCATGATCTTGAATGTTCTACTTTTCCATCTTGCTACAATAAATAAGTATTACTTCCAGGTGTGATGGTGCATGCCTATAATTACAGCCCTGGGGAGGCTGAGGCAGGGGGATTCTGAAAATTTGAGATCAGCCTGGGAAGCATAATGTATTCAAGTTCTGTTTGAGTTAAATAGCAAAATCCTATCTCAAAAAAACCAACTCAAGCCAATGCAACCAAATAAAAAAACCCAACTCTTTCTCTCTCTCTCCCTCCCTCCCT